>JADDOH010007796.1:0-25406 GCA_016648135.1 Agrypnia vestita | reverse complement strand
AGTCTTCCCCACCAGGCAGCTGTTGAGCAGATTCAGCACGAAGGAGTCTCGAGACATGTCGAGTCACATTCAGGCCCTGAAGATGTCAGGCGTGCTGGAAAGAGCAGATCATTCTCCGAGCTTCATCTCAAATCTGTTTCTAACTCCGAAGTCGGACAACTCCCTAAGGCCGATATTCAACCTGAAGGCGGTGAATGCCTTTGTGGAGGCGAAACCCTTCAAGCTGTTCAACCACTTTCGGGTCCCAGACTTCCTCCAGCCCAAAGATTGGTTGGTGAGAATCGACCTAACCCAGGCATACTTTCACCTACCAATAGCGGAATCGCACCGAAAGTTCCTGAGACTGTACTACCAAGGGGAACTTCTCCAGATGACCTGCCTGCCCTTTGGCCTGTCATCAGCCCCGAGAATGTTCGCAACGCTGTCAAACTGGCTAGCGGGACTCTTGCGGAAGAGAGGAATAAGGACCGTAGTCTACCTGGACGACTTCCTTCTGGCCAATCAGTCAAGGGACCTGCTAGCGAACCAGGCAGTAGAGACGGTCAATCTGTTCCAGCATCTGGGTTGGTGCATCAACCGCGACAAGTGTGTCCTTATACCTACCCAAAAGCTGGAGTTTCTGGGCATAACTTGGGACACCGAAGCCAACCAGAAATCCCTCTCGGACCGCAAGTGCTCTGGCCTTCGCCAAGTACTGCGCCGCCCGATCGAGGCCGGCAGTTGCTCCCCCAAGCAGGTTCTAGGCCTCTTGGGAAGCCAACCAGAAATCCCTCTCGGACCGCAAGTGCTCTGGCCTTCGCCAAGTACTGCGCCGCCCGATCGAGGCCGGCAGTTGCTCCCCCAAGCAGGTTCTAGGCCTCTTGGGGAGACTCAACTTCGCAAACTTCGCCACCCCTCGGGGTCGTTTGCATTGCCGAAGACTGCAGAGATTCAGCCGCCAGCTGCAGAGGCACGAGCCATCCAGACAAGTGGAGCTTCCTGCCGCGGTTCGGCAAGACCTAGAGTGGTGGTTGGAGGCCGTAGGGGAGTCCTGCCCAATACACGAAGCCCCCTTCTCCCACTTCCTGACTACAGACGCAGCGGACGCAGGTTGGGGCGGCCAGGTGGACGACAAGACGATATCAGGCCAGTGGTCCCCAGAGCAGATGCGGTGGCATTCCAACCAGAAAGAAGCCTTCGCTGTTTACGCAGTGATCAGGGATCACGCTTACCTGCTAAGAGGAACGAAGACCCTACTGCAGACAGACAACAAGACAGTAGTGACTTACATCAACAAGGAGGGGGGGACAAGATCATTGGGCCTTCTGAAGATAACTCGAGACCTCCTAGAGTTTATCGACCAGCAGGAAATATCTCTGACAAACGGGATTGCGGACCGACTCTCTCGGGGGGACACCACTCCCGGAATGGCACCTCCTGGAACCAGCGACAGAGGAAATATTCCGAATATGGGGACGTCCTCAGATCGACCTCTTCGCATCGGCCACCGCCCATGTGGTGCCAAACTACGTGTCGCTAGACTCAACCGATTGCTCGGCCTCCTATCTCAACGCATTCAGTCAGCATTGGGATTACGAGCTGGCCTGGGTATTTCCGCCGCCGAATCTCGTCCCAAGAGTACTGGCGCACTTGAACCTGGCAAGAGGCACCTTTCTCCTAGTTGTGCCAAGATGGGGGAAGACATTCTGGAGGGCCGATCTCAACACAACGAGCAAAGGGAGGGCCAATAAGCGTAAGAGATCTGAAGAGCGTCCTGATCGATACGTCGACAGGGTTTCCCCCACCGAGGGTGTCGGACCTCCAACTGGAAGTTTGGAGAATAGCAGTGGGTGGGAACAGGCTATAGCGGATTGGAGCCAGGAGGAACAGCAGCTGTTCAGATCTGGCTGGAGAGGCTCAACGCTGAACACCTACAAGCCGGCCTGGGATAGGTGGCAGCGATGGTGTACCACGCATTCTGTCCAACCTCATAACCCTCCCCCTGCAACAGTGGCAAGATATCTGGCCAACCTGTTCATCCACGAAGGGCTAGCCCCTCGAACAATATTGGTCCACAAATCGGCAATCGTATCCTTCTGTGGCCCAGCTCTTGATGCAGATAAGATTAGCTCGAACTTCCTCGTCAGGCACGTCCTTAAAGCCATCTCGGTTTCTGGTGGATGCACTGAGAGACTCCCGATCTGGAACCCCCGAGTAGTGGGGGAGTGGCTACGTGAAAACCCGCCAAGGAACAGCCGGTATGACGTGTCAAGGAGGACGGCCATACTACTCATCATGGCATCTGGGCGAAGAGTCCAAGATCTGACACTTCTCAGAGTCACCCCGGACCGATTGATCGACAAAGGAGACTCCATCACGCTATGGCCAGCCTTTGGAGCGAAGACTGACACGGCAAGACACAAACAATCGGGATGGAGGTTGAGCGCATCGGATGAAAGGAACATCAACCCCTTGTTTTGGATCCGAAAGCTGGTCTCACTCTCACAGCCGAGACGAAAGCCGGACATGAAAGAACTATTTGTGACGACAGCAGGTGAAGTAAAGCCAGCTTCACGGACAATAATAGGTGGTTGGATCAAGTCAATCCTAAGAGAGGCTGGAGTGGAAGCAACGCCAGGAAGTGTTCGTTCTGCTGTGGATTCGTTGAATTGGCTGGAAAACTACCCGATAGAGGAGATCTTGTCAAGGGGAAACTGGCAGAGTGAAATCACCTTCCGAAAATTCTACCAAAGAGAGATAGTAGATAAGCCCAAGCAACAATGCCCCCAGAGCTCATTAGCGCCTCTCTTTACGCCAATATAGGCAGTCACATATAACGTCGAACCACTAGGTCACCAGGTGATAACAAACAGATCTCTCATAATGGATTCCAGGCGTCGAGACGGAACACAAAATAAAAGAATTTTACCTTCCATTAAAATTCCTATTTTGTTTCCCTCGACACCTGGAATCCAGGTAATCCCTACCTGGTGCATTATGAGTCATATGAAAGAAAAACCATTGCGCCGACGCAACCGGAAACAGGGATACCATCGGGAATAAATTGTCGCAAACAGGGAATCAGAGGGGGTAGGAACGCGTGTATAAGTGCGGAAACAGCAGGCTGTTCTCTCATAATGGATTCCAGGCGTCGAGGGAAACAAAATAGGAATTTTAATGGAAGGTAAAATTCTTTTATTTTTATCAAAAATACACGGAACCTCAAGTTTGCTGTTTAATTTACAAGACTTAAAATTGTACTGTAAATTTGGGGAAATCATACATCATAAGTATTTATGCTTTATTATAAAAGAAGAATCAGTAAATATTCAAGTATACATTATTTTTACATGTCAGAAATTGTGATTGTGTTAGTTATGTCATCAGATCTGACTAAATATAAATTCTCGAGAAATTTTGATAGGATGAAAAAGACAATTCTAAAAAGTAATAATTTTTTTTGCTTGAATAAAGTTTCAACAATTTACCCTCCAGTTTGAATCTGTTTCCTCGTGTGTTGTCGCGAAGCGTAGTATTTTTGCAATGCAGCGCTAAAGCATGCTCGCAACCTCTGGTTCTCCAGACGAAAGTAAGTCTCCAGGGGCTTGCCCACAGCGCCTCCAAGAGCACCCATTCGGCCAAGGAGTCCATTAGATGCTACATCGCCAAGGGTTGATAGTCGCTCACACACCTTTTGGGTGCTGTCAATTGTTTACATAATATAATATTTAAAGATTTGTAATAATGTATGTACATAATAAGCAATTCCATGATTCTTAAATGAATGTAATGTTGAAAATAAATAGTAAATATAAAATATTATTAGAAACTTATCTTTTAAATACAGGAGATTATAATTGTTTTAATTTTAACATACCTAATGTACATATCATAAAGATTCTTCAAATACTTGTCAATATCACTTTTATCTGCTAATTTAGTCTGGATGTATTTTTGAAGTTTCAGATGGAAGATATTGAGTATAAATTTGCTCATAACTTGGTCTGGATTAGCAAATACAGTTTTTATTATAGCGTAATTGTTTTCACACATTGGCAATATTCCTGCAAATACATCCCTGCCAGTGAATGAACTCTGGAATGAAGAATATTTATATGGTATGAAAATAAAATACACAACAAAACTATTATTTTCCAATATATATTTCCAATGTTTTCATAATTTCTTGTCACCACAAATGTACGAAACAGTAAAAATACACAAAATTGACTGACGAGTGTTCATTGTCTTTTTCTACCCTGCCTTACAAAATGACATAGCAGGTTCTCGTACAAAACTGATGCAAACTTTTGATTCTGATATTTATTAGCTTAGGGCCGATTTTATTAACTTGATTTATTCATTTATTTTATATATATTAGGTCCTTACATATGAAATTGGCGTTTTGCCTTACTGGCAAATTTGATCTCAAATATCTTCTCTTTGGTTAGGAATTCCAAATCCAAATTTATACAGCTATTTACTCATGTATTTGTGTTTTGAAAATTATAATTCATTTGTTTTTTCCTCAATTGTTTTTTTCTTTGCGTCACTCAGTTTACAAAATGAAAAACTTTAAATATCGCGTTATTTACGAGTACGAGTCAGTCCAAACCGCCTTCAAAGATTTTATTGATTCCCGTCCGAATGGTCTTTTTAGTAAAGGGATCGATGAACTACCTATGAGATGGCAAAAGTGCATAGATAGCAATGGTACATACTTTGATTAAATAAATATATTATAATAAAAAAAATCGGCTTTATGTTCCTCCCATACTAAACGCCAATTTCATATGTAAGAACCTAATATAATAATGTTGGTGCAGTACAGCACATACTTAGAACCTTTTAAATTACAATGAATAAATTACAGAATCATTAATCAATAAAATGCACCACACAACTCAGAGAAATATTTATAAGTAATCTTACCTTAAACCATCGATTATTATTGCATTTTCCACCAATCACACAACCTGTTTTCTTAAAAATCTATGGTTTTTACGAAAGATTACAACAATCCAAGTTGATAGAACCGGTATATAGTGTTACCAATTTTACTAGTAACTTTCATTTTATTTATTGTTTTGTCTTTTAGACTTAAAATAATAAATACTATACAAATAATGAATATAAAAATAAAATTCAATACATATTTGAATTTAAAATTTGTTTATATTATTATAAAATATTATATATACAGGGTGCCTTGTAGCTAACAGCAAAAACTTTGGGAGAGTATTTTTTATTCAATTTTGAATGGTAATATAAAAAAACATTTTTCATTCAAAATTGAATGAAGAAGACTCCTCAAACGCTTATGCCGCTAGCTATGAAATACCCTATATGTATACATAAAATATCTTTACAAAACGAAACTGAAAAAAAAATATAAAAAACCTTTAACTGGGCATATATTATACCAACTGAAATTTAGTAATTATTTATAGTCCGTATCAGACAAAAGAAAACAGATTTAATATTACATATGTATAACAATATTTTAACTACTCCAGAGATTTCTTTTTAAAATTAAATTTTGTAAATTCATAATTTAATAAAATAATACAAACAGCAATACCATTTGACTTGTTTCAATAAATGCATCGATACATTGTGAGTATCCTTTAAAATTAATCAGAATAGCGGCAATTTCTTTCATTCTGGGGATGTTTTCGGCAGTCTGCGCTTTGACAAACTCTTCAATTAAATTTCGCTCAATCTCATCGTATTTGGCTTCAATTTTTTTTTTGGCAGCTTCAAATTTTTCTGGTGGTAGTTCTTGAGCGATGATATACAGCTTTTGTATCATGTCTGCAGCTTCATCAATCTGCCAATTAGATGTAAAAAAAACAAATTTTGGATAAAACTATAAGTGATTTTTAATGCTACTAAAGGCTTTAAAGACCAACTATTGTAGCGAAATACATCACAAAAAGGGTTGAGAAAACCATGTTGATGTGTTGTGATCTCACATCAACATGATTTTCAAACTTCCGGTATGAGAAGCTAACATCATGCACATAGGTATATAAAGGCCACTGATTAAACGTAAAGTAAAGCAGACTCCCGATTATACAGGATGCAGATCAACCGAGACGAATTTCAAGTCATTGAAAAAATAGTTTATAAAACGAAAATGATTCAGTATTCGTAACGCCTAAAAACATTTATTTTATTTTTATTATTTAGTATGTGTTGGTGCTTTTTAAGGGTTGGTTTCCTCCAGTTCAGTTTCGTTGTCACTTCTTTACAATAGAGTGAGTAATTCGTGACGGCAACATTGTGAGACGTCAATTGTCAGAGGTGCCACAGTTTTTATTTTATTTGCGCAGCCGAAGCAAAATATTTTTGTGAAGAATTATAGACGCAGGGTGATTTTATCGCTGGATGGTTAATGTAGATTTAAAAGAGGCAAGGCATCTGATAAATTGCCGATAATCAATACAAAAAAATTAAGCAGTGGTGAACTAGCTGCACGGAAATTCAGCTCTATCTTTCGATCATTAAAAACCGAAGATCTTAAACCGGATTGGATTTACAACATTAATAAAATCGGAATGGAAATGATGATTTTCTCAAATATGAAGAAAATCGCGAGAATAAATGTTAGCAAAATTCGCAACAAATTGTCGGGTGCGGGATGTTTTCAATGCCTTTGGATTAACCGGGAATTCAAATCTGTGATTTTTTTCACCATCCATCAATGACCGTAATCGAAAGTCAACTGTATTTGATAATGATAAAATCTTACATTAAAAGGATTTATTTTTGGTCTAGTTATCATCAGTGGCACAATAAAATGGGAAGGTCGTGGTCTTCTCTAGAAAATTCTCTGTCCTGTCTCTTTAAAAAAGTTTCTTTTCATGTGCATAAGCCAGAGTATGCCTTAAACATTTTTTTTATTATATACCTTAGTGGGATCATTAAAGATGTCACTCTGCACGGGTCCTGGGGACAGGAAGTCAGCCAGGAGTGTGAGCAAGGCCAAGGCAGCAGCTGCGCGGGATCTGGGTCTTTGGGCTGCACCCAGTTGCTCGCCCACCTGTAGAGCACGCCCTCCAGCCCAGTTGATGCGTTCGTCCAGTTCTGAGAATACGCCCACCGAGTGCTAGTTATTGGAAAAAATTTAAATAGTTCAATAGCCAAATGAATAATGAAATAATTCATTTCCCTGCCATTTTACATTTTACACGTTTCTTCAGTTTAAACTACAGTTTTTTAGAAAAATAAATTATTTTGAAAAAAATTACAATTTTTTGCCAAAAATTGCGATATATTTTTAAAAATATATTTATTTTTAATATTTGTGATTCAATATCGGCCATAAGCTTCTTCAATAGCTTTTGAGTCAATTTGTTAGATTAAAAGCCCTCGGAAAATATAATTATGTACTCATCCGGTGTAGCTAGCCTTCCTCGCGCGTTCACGTTCAAGGCGATTAGAAGATTGATAGTTGATAATATAACAACTAATAAATCAATCAGACATTCATTATTTATTTTTAATGGATGATAATTTTTGCTTTGCAACAACATACTGAATTCATTAGAATAACTTAAGGCGGTACATACATTTTTTAAGCTGTCAAAGTGGCGATATGTGTCGGATAGATCATGCTACTTCAATACGAGATAGAGACATGAACAAACGTCATATCAGATAAACCTTGCAAGAGCGTATTTTTTACATGTCCTTGTGAGATAGAAAGGTTGCGAGGAAACGAGACAACCATATGGAGTACCGACGTTTAAAATATATGGGAACGCAAGTCATGCGCGCGTACCATTATTAGAATTTTAAATGTTTTAAGTCTAGAATATAAAAAAGCGTATGTATATTTCTCCAATAATTTAGGTGTTGTAAAAAAAAAAGTAAACAGCAATTTTTTTTATATCACTGTTTTTTAATTTAAAACTTTTGTCGAATAAGCAGATTTAGATATTATTTTGACTTCCGACTGAAATGTCAAAACACCTGTGAAAATAATTGAATTTAAATAATTTTTATTTAAAATAAACAAAAAACTACTACAACAATATGTATTGAATTAAAAATAAAATTAAAAAGCATTTATCTAAATTTCATAAATTATCTCGTAAATTAATATCTTACTTGACTTTCAAATAACAATGAAATCAACACGATTATAGTAAACATAGCAAGTCAGCAAAAGTGATATGCGTTCAATGTTAGGTTATGAGTAGAAATGCAATTTAATACAAAACTAGTTAAAAAAAAACATTATTATCTGCGATGAATAGATTGCTTTCGAATATATAATATGATATTATTTTGAACTAAAGTCAAATTTGGCATAAAAACACGTTTTAAAGTGATTTTTTTATGAAAAAATGATCGGATTACATGAGCGCGTCCGCCTCCCCCGGCTGGCGCGCGGATTGTGATCTGCAAACTGCATAATTTTTGACACATTTCATACTATAGAATTTTTATTTTTAAATATTAATTAACATGTTTTTTATAAAAAATTAGCTTTTTAATAGTGAATGAAGACTCAAAGTGCGAATATAGATACAATATATCGTTTAAAATCATCTTTTTATATGAATAAACAACATTTGAAAATGACCAAAAATCGTAAATATTTAAGCATGTTTGAAAAATGATATCTTTTTTAATATTGAATATTTCTTAATTTCCTACGTACAGATTCTAGATAATTAAGTAAACTTTATACGTATGAAAAAACATATTATGCTTACATACAAATTTTAAACGAATCACACTTTGCCCGGGAACATTAAAAACGTTTTTTATGCCGCGGCCTGTGGATTAATGCCTATATTTTTCTTAATTATTATAAATAATTTTCAGTTTATTACTTTTATATAAGAACAAAGGTTCTATCTAAGTTAACGCCCTAAAAAAATTGCAATCTATCATATAAATCCTGATATAAATGAATAATAAAATCCCACATTTTCGTAAAAAACGCCGAAATATGAATTTGCAGTGAATGTACCGCCTTAAGATGCTGCAGGATCCTGCATAGTTGGAAATTTTTATTGAAGTTCATTTTAGTTGATTCATAAGAAAGAAACATATTAAACTATTGCTGGATAAAATAAGATACAACAGGCATCAGTGGAATGTGTGCTGAAAATAGTAGTAATGCTTATAAGTCCTACCTGTGTCTACTGGTTTTATGGTAAAAAAAAATCCCTTTCTCTCAAAAATGGCAGGTGATTTTGCATGACATTATATAGTCAGACATTCAGAAACAGAGCACCCTGTAATTTATTTAATTCAAACAAAATTTTCAGAGAGTATAATACTGGTACCTGAGGGTGCACGGAAATCCTGAACCTCTGACCATTTCTTAAAAGTATTTAATCTGGTCAAATAGTTGTATCTTTTTAGTAACATGTATTTTTTACAAAGTGGTGCATTATCTGCGAATCGCACTGTCTGAGGCTCTGCCTGGCAAAAGCAAGTAAATAACAATTATGCACCTGCATTTCTAATACATCCCCACCGCCGCTGAAAGTATATAAAAGTTGTGTGCTGGTAGCAGATTGGTTAACCTACTTGAAAAGCGCGTCCACCAGGAACGGGGTGTGCGGGACCCTAGGGAGACAGATCACCACCGCAGTTGATTCGATTCCTGCTGGACCGGGTCGGTTCCAAGCCGAGCTTGTGTGCAGTTCGAGCTGAGTCGAGCTTGCGTAAAACTCGAGTTACACCGTGTGCTGAAGATCCAAATTGCATTCCTCTACAGAGCTATCTCCGAAACATCTCTCTGCCTGACATTTCATCTTACTTACCGCTGAGTTTTTCCGGTAAGATCATCGAGAACCCCACCAGAAGGCTGTGTTTTGTGCCAGAAACCTTAGTGCATGTGCCCAATTTATTGTGCTTTTCTTTATATTTCTACGGCCCGTATACTGTGCATTTTCTTGACTTTTAAATAAATTGTTTGTTGTGGTAAAACTTTCTCTTTTATTTCCATGCTTTTGTCACTTGCATAATGAGTATTGAAATGACTCCATTTCAAGCGAAAAAAGGAAATGTCAACTACTTAATTGTATTTTACCTTGTGTTGCTCTTGAAGTTGTGCAAGTTTTACAGTGTATGTGTCTTCTTCTTCCCTCACAGCTTGCTCTAGCCGCAAACATTTCCTCTCTTGCCTCTCTTGCAGTACCTTGAAAATAGAATTAGGCATAAGTTCTTAACTCCTTAACTCCAACGGCACCAACAGATTCATCACACATTTGACAAGATTTACCTTCAAATCTCTTATGGCTTGGGTAAATGTTTCGTGGATTAAGTGTGGGTCAAACGGTTTCCCAAGACCTCCTTCCTTCATAGTTCTCCAGGCCAATCTTTCAACAAACTCATCAGAATCGAAAGGCTCCTAAAAAATAAACTTTTCTTATAAAATAAATAGACATACGATCACAGAATACATGTCACATCAATTTTATTTTTCATCAAAAATACTGTTTTCAACTAAGTTAAATACCTGTACTGTGAAAAAATTGATCAACTTGCTGGTCTGAAATGAGGTTCGAACTCTCTGGATCAACAAGCTACTCCAAGTATTTAAAGTGTGCATTACACTCAGCCCACATATGTGGCGGCACAGGTAAGTAAGCATAAATATGGGCTATGCGAATAACGTAAATGTGTCACTCCCGCTGACCATGCTCTTAAAATTGCAGCTGCCGGTGCTCCTTTTGTCGTTTTTTTTGTGTGAAAGTCAAAGAAGCGGCAGCGTGAGCTTTGACAGCTGTCTGATTTTTAGAATTTTACGTGAGTGAGAAAATAATGTGGGATTCTTGAGAAAAACAATTCAAAGTCTACACTACTTTTAATCAATTTCTTAAATTTATTAGTAAATTAATATATTTCATACAATTTCGTAGGTCGAATGTATATAGCGACAGCGTCAATGTCACTGTCTTCGATGCTGCCAAACAAATATTTTGAAAGCAAATTCATCAGCGCGAGAAGCAGTAGCAATGGCTGAGTGTATTGCCCGCATTAAATACAATTAACAACCTACCAAAAATATCAAAGTTACGATTTTTCTGTTGTTATTCGTTAAGAAACGCCCACTATCACATTATATTCAGTTTCTCTTCGGTCAGACACCATTTTTAGGCGATTGGGAGAGAATTAGCGAGCGTCATTAAATTATTTGGTCATGTTTATAAGTATTTTTCCAAGAATAACGAGTGAATTGTGGGCTTAAACGATTAGTTAAGGTAAATAACAGAAAGAAAATCACCTGCTCCAACTCTTTCATATATTGATTCATCATTTTGAAAGAGTTTAATATGAACAGATGCGATTATATATGTTATCAATCCAAATGTAGTTATTACAATTAATCTTAATTCACATAACGCTCCATTTGAATAACACTGATAGAAATAAAATCACAATAAAATAACCAAGTGACAGTAGTAAACGTCAAAAATATTTTCTTTTCAATTAATAGCTATTCAGTGAGTCTACGTATAACTATGAAAAGCTAACTTATTAAGTAACTACCCTCGAATTTAATAAATTATTTTTTCTGCGGCAGGTATGTATAACAGCCATACTCAACCTGCGGCCCGCCAAGCTTTTATATGCGGCCCGAAACACATTTATTATCAGGAACGTGATTAAAAAATCTGGCACCGTAAGTTTCGAATATCTTGGAATACGCGTGAGCAAAAAATCTTTGTATTTGTATTTATTTGTTTTTTATTTGTATTTTTAATGCGTCGCGTTCTGTGCAACTCTGGACATTTTTTCCATTATAATTTTGTCCCTCATTGCGTCGGTAAAAAGGTATTGTTCATTTGCATTTATTTTTTGTTAATTCGCTATAAAAAATAAATGCTTTGATATAGGTAAGTTAGTTTTAAGTTTTATTTTTTCATTATTGTATTTTGAGAATGAGATGATGAGTATATAAGAAGAAAATGAATTTCATAAAGGGATGATATACCTAGGTGGGGTAGGGCGATAGAAACTATTCAGATTAACCGGCCGGGAGGTCTCAGACCTGCGCGAGCCCGTGGTTACGCCCCCCTCGGTACTATCAGTCTCGGATGGCTGCACACCACTGATATTACTAAGGCGGATGAAGGGATATACCGATTAAAACCAATTATTCTGTAAGTCACTATATTCGGCAAAGTGGAAAATTTACGTAAAAGAAGAACATTAATGTACAAAGGTCCTTAGCCTAAGAAATAAAAGAACAGTTATAGTAATTTAAATCCACAAGAAAGCAAGTTATATACGTTGAGCCAAAAGCGGCGGTTAATTTACAATTAGCATTAATCTTAATCTAAAGAGGGAAATAAAACAATCAACAGCAAAAAAACAAAGCACATACAAAGTCTGACCTAACGTTAAAATGGATGGTGACGAGAACACTTATGGTCGAACTAGGCGGGTGGGAGAAAAAGTCTTCAAGTCGGGGAAAACCTATTTGCGGAGAAAGATGATGGATGCCTTCTTCGTGCCGCTTCTTTCGGTGGGCGGCGGCGTCTGCTGGTCCACCTCTGACTATGTAGGTTTCGTCGGCGGCTTCTGGCATCGGCGTCGTGGTGCTCGTCAGTCGACGGCGGGGCGTCGGTTCTTCGTCGCGGCGGTACACTGAGGCGTCGCGGCGCTTAATACTTAGGCGTCGCGCCCTTTCACTACGGGCACTTCCGTTCTCGACTTCCCACTGACTGCTGGACTTCCCAGGGTATTCGGCGATGCCGTTTTTAAGAGCACCGCTAGAGTTCCCAGGTCGCCCACTTCGACTTCAACTGCTGTCTCGGCGGCAGGTTCCGCATTATATATTCTCCTCGGCGATCCAGGATGTGGTCGCCAGGGTCTGAAGAGACGCCTCCAGCTTCTCGTTGGATGCATGTGGGTCGTCTCTCGCCGGTTGGCCCGCTCCAGGCCTGCCTCCGTCGTCCATTGGTTTCTCTCGGTTCATCCCAGATCCCGATTGATGCTATTGGTTACGGGATTACGGTTACGGTTACGGTTTCATACCTCGCCCACTATATTACCTGAATATCTACAACTGTTACGTCTTTTCACAAGACAATATCGTTTTACATTGGGTTGTCAATATTAAAACAATAATAATCGAGAGCTGGCATAATCTCTGATAGGTAAACGTTCTCTTTAAGAAATAATTAAGACTAATAAATTAACATTATTCTTTCTGAACACCTACAATCGTTATGTTTACCCACAAAAAAATCTTATTACTTTTAATCTAAATTACGTCGGGTTAAAACAAAAAAAAAAAGTAAAATTTGGTAGCCTGGACCGTCATTAATACATTAACATCACAAAAGAGAATAATTGAAACTAATCGAATTAACATTTTTCTTAGTAATATCTATACCTACAAAACTCAATGTTTGTCTGTCTGTTCTCTATACAAATCCACACCGTTTGTCCGATTTGATTCAAATTTTGCATACTTATGCTTTGGGACCCGGCGGGTAACATAGGCGATATTTCCCCCCTATTATCATACCCCTTCCTCTCCCCCTGACATATTTTCGATGCAAATCTGTACCGTTTGACCGATCGGACTCAAAATTTGGAAACTTATTCTTTAGGACTCAGCGGGTAACATAGGCGATATTTTCCCCATATTTTCATACCCCTTCCCCTCCCCCTGATATATTTTCAATGTAAATCTTTACCTCTTGACCGATCGGACTCAAAATTTGGAAAGATATTCTTTAGGACCTGGCGGGTAACATATTCGACATTTCCCCCCCTATTCTTTCAACCCTTCCACTCCGCTGATATATTTTCGATGCAAATCTGTACCATTTGACCGATCGGACTCAAAATTTGGAGACTTATTCTTAAGGACTTGGCGGGTAATATATGCGACATTTCCCCCCCTATTTTTTCAACCCTTCCCCTCCGCTGATATACTTTCGATGTAAATCTGTACCATTTGACCGCTCTGACTTAAAATTCGGAAACTTATTCTTAAGGACTCGGCGGGTAACATGCGACAACTTCCCTCTTTTATTTTTCCCTATCCCTTTTCTATAGATTTTAGAAAAGAACAATGGTTTCATTAAAAATACATTTTGTTTTTAAAAAGCTGCGATTTTTTTTGCCAAAATCAATTTGTGTATTGCTTTGATAAAATCGTTCAATTGGTAGAATTATTCATTTTTTGTAATTATTTTTCAATATAATGATGGAAGGATTCAATCTCGAAATCAGTATTTCAACTAGGAGATATTTGGTAATGTTTAAATCTGATCATCTTCCAATAGTTTCTCTGTAAAATATTAACCATTATGACGGTACAGGTCGATTTTTTGGCCATGGCACTATGAGAATTTGTTGTAGGTATACCAATATCTGCTGAAACTGCACGCAACTATAAACTAAGGCAAGGCATTCTGGCGATACATTTTATATACGCAAAATAACATTAACTTTTAAGTTAGTTGGACGCCTAAGCCGTTTATTAAACGCCGGCATTCAATTAAATGGTTGAAGGACAACTAGTCAAGTCATTGAGAGCAACGTTTAACTAGATGGCTGAACATCGTGTAGTCATTTAGTTAAATCGGATATTGATGAATTTGTAATGTTTGGTTAGGGTGACCATGAGTTCACAAATTATTTATGACTACTTATTACTAATACCTACCACCAAATAACTAGTAATTTATATAAATAAAAATGTAAACGTTAATTTGTACAAAATCGATAATCTCTGAAAGTTCTTCACTGGTTGCTATGAAATTTTCGCACAACGTTGCATTCAAATACGAGGATGTTTTTGTATACCTACATTTATTTATATAAATAAAGATGTAAAAGGTGTTTGATTGTCCAAAATCCTAAATCTACTATAGTTCTTTTTGACACAGTATTGCATTATTTGTTCTAGTTACTACTAGCACCCGCGCCGCAGTGAAAAAAAATGATCTAAATTTGAATCACTTGGCTGAGTCTTGGTCAGTCATCTTCAAAGGGCTTACTTTCAATATGCCAAGTCGTTAAACGTTGAGTGATTTTAGTTCAATTAACTATTGGCCTAGGCATCCAATTGAATGCCGGCGTTTAATGAACGGCCTAGGCATCCAACTAACTTGCTAATTTAACCAGATGGCTGCGACATATACACTGCTGAAATATTTTTTTGAAATCATACAAAATAGAAAAATAAATGATTTCTGATAAAAATTTCAAAAATACCTTCCAATGCAGTTACCCCTTTTGTATACAGCGGTGTAGTAGTGTCATTAGGTTATATAGCACATTTTTAATTATATTTATATGATAAAAGAAAATCACGAAAATGAAATTTACAAAAAGGTCATGGCAGAAACACAAGATGCGCTACAAATCAAATATAATCGGTGATAGACGATTGCTTAACTGCTAGCTAGTTTCTTTTATGTTGTTCTTTGTTATCTCTTATGTTTATAAAGTGAATAATATTTTGTAATAGTGTAACTTTCAATTGTAAAAATGAACCTACAGACAAACGTCTTTTTAGACGTTTTGTGGGACTAGTTATTATAAAATGTAAAGAAAATAAATAGAAAAAAAAAAGAACTAATTTAATTCATAGGTCACAACGCTACGTACTCAGCATTAGCACCCAACTGTTACTCACAAATTAAGTTTTTGCACTAAACAGGTAGAACACACTGCCATAAAATAGAGGATACGCATGACACAATTATAAATAGCTGGATACACAAACTGCTTCCGTAAGTGAACACTTAGAATTACCTGAGACTCCTATCTACAGGGATTATATACATATACAGGGTTATTTGTAAAACATTAATAACCTCGCAGGACTATACCCCTGCCTTGATTATGAGTTGAAAATGTTCAAGCTATGACCTAATATCAATAGTTATGGAGATATGCGACATCAAAGTTTACATTTTTTTTTCAATATTTCTGACTTATTTTCTGTAAAACGTTCGACTATCATTATAGTAACTAATATCAATTACAAAAAATTCATTCGTTTTAATACAAGTTAAATAAAATTATTAAAACCCTGAAAAAATTCCAATTGGAATTCGAATGTTTTTATTTGACTTGTATTAAAGGGAATGAATTTTTCATACTCGATATAAGTTATTGTAATGATAGTCCAACGTTTTACAAAAAATAAGCCAGATATATTGAAAAAAAAATGCAAACTTTGATGTCGCATATCTCCTTAACTATTGATATTAGGTCATAATAGCTTGAACATTTTCGACTCATAATCAAGGCAGAAGTATAGTCCTGCGAGGTTATTAATGTTTTACAAATAACCCTGCATATATATTAAATAATGACTAAAAGATTATTCTTTAAAATCATGCTGCTCAGTTTTGGAAATATTTCACAACCTGTTCTTCCTTCTTTTTTTGAGAAACAGATCATCAACGACCCTAATGGATGGTCGTAGAATCTCTTTCCATGAAGCGAAAGTTCCCTCCTTACACATTACAGCTAAATTAACAGTTTACCTGGATACCTATTGGCCAGACCAATCTCTCTCTGGCCATCTTTTCTGTAGGTCGTAATAAAAAAAACGTTGTACCATATGAACTCTTCTTAAAATAATGCATGTTTTTCTTACCAGTTGATATGTGCATATTATATAAAATGTTACGGACTTTGTTAATGCTTTTTCAAAATGGAATATTCTATACTGGAAGCTCCTCATGAAACTGTTAAAAAATAACATTTAGAAATTGAAAGTCAGAAAATTTCATGATGTTTTTGATTTTAATATGTTTCACTGAAGATCTCTAGGATAAACTGTCTCGAGCTTGCGTTAAAAAATTTAGTAACATTTTCCGTGGATTCGTGCAGTACAGAACTTTTTAGTAGAAATATGATTAATCACGGAGAATGTGTGAAGGGTGTCTAACTCTTTCAATACTGCCTATTTTCTACTCCGAATTATAAGTGAAAATTTTTTAAGGTAGTACCCAGGTACCTAAATTCTATTGGTTATCCATATATGTACTTAGCACCAATGGCCAAATGATACTATAAAAGGAATAAAACTAAAACAAATGAAAATATATTGAGAAATTACATTTTGGAACAGGTCATAATATATGTATTCTTGTACTCTAAATTCTTGTGAAAAATATTTTTATATCAAACTGCATGATGTTTAGCAGTATATATTTGTACAGATTTTTAACATAAAATTATACTTTATTTATATATTTGTACTAATTTAATAGAGTATGACTTAAAAGTCATGAGGATTAAACATTGACATATCCATGGAAGAAAACTTAACTCCAAGACAATCTGAAGTATTTGCCTTAGAACAAAGGGGTTATTTGATTGGAAAGAAAATAGGCCAGGGTTCATATGCTACTGTGCACCAGGCCACATATGCAGATCCGGCAAACCCTAAGAACACATTCCTAGCATGTAAAATATTTGACAAGGAGAAAGCCCCTAAAGACTTTCTCAAGAAGTTCTTCCCAAGAGAAATTGAAATATTAACGAAAATAGAAAACCCACACATTATTCAGATCCAAAATATTCTCCAAAGAGGAGCCAGAGTATTTATTTTTATGAAATATGCCGAAAACGGAGACTTGCTTGACTATATAAAGAAACATGGGGCAATCCCAGAGAATCAGTCGCGAACATGGTTCTTCCAGATAGCGAGCGGCCTCCACTACCTACACAGTAAGAACATAGCTCACCGCGATCTAAAATGTGAAAATATTCTCATAAGCAAAAACTTTCATGTTAAATTAGCGGACTTCGGATTTGCTCGTTTCTGCACAGACACCAGAAACAAACGTGTGCTAAGCAGAACGTTCTGTGGTTCCGCGGCATACGCAGCTCCAGAAGTCGTCAGTGGAACTCCATATAATCCCAAACTAGCCGATGTGTGGTCTGCCGGAGTGGTTCTATTTATTATGCTCAATGCATCCATGCCATTTGATGACTCAAATTTGAAGAAACTACTGAAAAACCAAATGTCCAGAAATTGGACCTTCAACTCGAGTATCAAGGACATCATATCACCTAGCGTTAAATCCATAGTGAGGCATATTCTAGAGCCAGATATAACCTTAAGGTACAACTTGGATAGAGTGCTGAATCATGAGTGGTTAAAGAATGCAAATAAAAACGGACTGAGCATTGTGGGCCATCTGATGCACATACCTCCCAACAATGCTAACTTGTCAGCTAAGCCAAAAGCGGACAACTTGAATGACATCTGGGCTGCCGGCCCTTCAGGGAGGCAAAACAGTAATACTAGTTAAATTTTAACCTGTAAACAGTGAATGATGGAAGCGATGGAAATAATAAAATATAAGTAAATAAAACATCAATTTGCTATGGTCCCATTTATTTTAAACCATACATTTTAGATTTTTTTTGTATCAAACTATGGAACTTATGCCACTGGATCGTCTCCCTTGGTGGTTCGTGTGTAGATCACTTGGCCGTGGTGTTGG
Organism: Agrypnia vestita; assembly: GCA_016648135.1. Taxonomy (NCBI): domain Eukaryota; kingdom Metazoa; phylum Arthropoda; class Insecta; order Trichoptera; family Phryganeidae; genus Agrypnia; species Agrypnia vestita. Next base: position 6,962 of record JADDOH010007796.1, on the reverse strand, counting down.
ACAACCTGTTTGATTAGTCCTAAAAAAATAAATTAATGTCAATATCCAACATTCTGATATAAGTAGAAAATGTGATTTTGCAAAGTGTGGACAAGCACCATCAGTCTCAATATATCAGTTTTATGCTCTCACAGATATCAAGCAAATTTTGCTGTAATCATTTGGCGCTGTCCACCAATCCCAACACTTTATATTTAAATAATAATTATGTTTTAAAATAATACAAATACACTAAACATATTTTTTAGATATTAACATGAAAATATATTAATTTTTTACTCAATCACTCCATTCTCAATCGGACTACAACACGATGCTCTAAGGGCCGGTTGTTTCAAGTTGGATTAAAGTAAGCGTTCTCTTAAAGCATAGATTTTTACGTTCTCCACCAATCAGACGATTCGTTTTCGTAAAAATCTATGCTTTTATCGACCGCTTACTTTGATCGAACTTGAAACAACCGGGCCTAAATAATCTATATTTGACATTGTATCACTTTTGAGTCTCTCTACATGAGCCTCATAGACAAAATGAGTTGGTAAAATTTAATTGTGAATTAATTTATAAAATAATAATAATAAGTAGACAATGTACTTTATATATGCATCTTTGTTTTGGAATACCAGTCAAAATGAAATATTGCAATAGTTCATCTATGCATTTTTCATTAGTTTATGTTTATTTTCATTTATGCTAAAAATATTTTTGTTGGAAAATACAAGTTAACACATTGTTTGCGGGAGACGCGTCTTTTGCATACTGTTAGTAAAAAGCGGGAGATGCTTAAAAGCATATATCTTTAGATGAGGATATGGCGCCTTAGGGCCGGTTGTTTCAAGTTGGATTAAAGTAAGCGTTCGCTTAAAGCATAAATATTTACAAAAACGGATCATCTGATTGGTGGTGAACTTAAAATTTAAACTTAAATATAATAATTTTCTATCCAAAAATATGAAAAAAAAACCCAGACCAGAAAAGACCAGATCATAATAAAAGATTTCAAATAAGGTAAGATATCAAAATTTTTATTTAAATTTGATCAATAGTTCAGAAGTTATAGCTATTTTACATGAAACGTAATTTTGCGCGCGAACCTGATGAAAATTGCCCACTTTCCGGCGTAAATGATTAAAAAAGGACCCCCCGCAAACAATGTGTTAATAACGTTTCATACAGAAGTAAATAACAAACTTCCACAATTATTGAAACAAGTAACCTCAAAACTTGTGCTCTGACAAAACGTGGGTGAAGTTTGGTTGATTTATTTCATAAAATAAACTAACGTGTCATAAAATTCAAATTTTCGATGCGTTCGTTCCCGAATAATGCATTTGCCGTCAAACAAAGTATTATATTAAATTAATTAAATATTGAAAGTACTTAAATAAAATACGTATTAATATTTACTGTTATTATATTCGGAAATAAAAGCTACGGAGCATATACATGCATACTTTTTATGGGTTAAAAAGAATTCTTCAAGCCTTTCAATAATTTTTCTGTTAAAACCTTAAAATGAGGAATTTTCACTCAATGTACTGCGATAGTCTTATTATGTAGATGTTTTACATAGGTACATACCTTTGTCTCTAAGTTCGATGAGAGCCCTCCTTGCGAGGGATCCTCGGATTTTCAACCTTTCGGATACAACGGCAGGTGTAATTAATTTATATGAGGGAACTTCTTTGTACAACTTTTCATAAGTTGGCTTGTCGAAAAGAACCTGGTTGTTCAACTTATCACGAACCTTTCCCTTGGACCACTTCTGCAATTTTAAAGAGGGTTTCAGCAAGATGTCACAGGGGTAAACGTAAAAATAAATGTATTGACTTTTGTCAGTCTCAATATATCAGATTTTAACCTTCACAGGCATTAAGGAAATAGTGTATAATCATTCTAAAAAATCAGCTAAGATAAGACATAAATGATTAAATTTATGAAATAGTGCGACAATGCGGGGTGTCACATTGAAAGGAAAGTGCTCACCTTCTTCTTGGCCTTTCCACCGCCGGAACCCTCCTTCTTCTTCTGGGTCTTTTGCGGCTGCTTCGCCGAAGACTTTGAATCCTTCTTAGGCGGCTAAAACACAAAACAAACAAAAAATTAATTCCCACTGATCGAAGAAGCGCGGCATGCGGTTAATATAAACGTCAAAAGCGTAATACTAATTCACTGATTATCACTATGGAATTTAACAAACCACAAAAATGGTTCACACTGTAAAATGAAACAAATATTGCACGCATTTAATGAAAACATTTTTATTTTAATAGAATAAAAATGATCCACGCGACAACTCACCATGCTGGTTTGATTCAGAAAGATGGAGACCGGACATCATAGAAAAACGAACATCTAAAATAAAACAATGTGTGCCTGTTTCCGGTTGGACTGCATGTTCATAAAATCACTTATTTTGTCTGTTGTAAAGCCGGCACTACACTACTCGCAAAGTCGGCCGAAGTCCGAAGTAATCCAAAGTATGTGCCTACACTGCGAGGAACTTGATGTACCGGAATATGACGCGAACCAGGTTATTAATTTTGTCCCAGGGCAATACCGAAATCAAAGCGCCCATGTTTCGAAGATCACGCGCCATGTGGTCACAGCCGGTCATGTTCGATCTTTTGTTCGAGGACGAAATATGTGACCTATTGTTCAAAAAAATAACATTGCGACGGACGATGGCTCCTAGGATAGCCCGCCATAAAACATGAAACAATGAATTAGAAAGTTAGGGTTGCCGAGGGCGTTGGGCATCGCCGAAGACATTAATAGTGCACGGCCTTTTGTTAGGATGGACAATACGTTCGCAACCTTTTGTTCTTAAGTAACATCTTGGAAGGGTAAAAACGGTAAACCTTTTCTTGCAGCGGGACGTATATCTCTAACCCCGATTAAACAATAGAAAGAACATCTTGGCCAAATGCGAACACATGGGACAACGGTTTAGAAAGCTGCGTTTGTTAGAGAAGTCGCCATTGTTTTGGGAAAGACATTTTTTTAGAAAAACAAGATAATAATTCCGAAAGTCGTCGCAGTAAACTTACTATTGTCCTCGACAGACAATAGAGATGTTTTAGAAAGCGCTGACATACCGATCCGCCACATGGCGACGCTATCCGCGAGATGTAGGATCGTATAAATATATTATTAATATAAGGGCGCGAAGATCCCGCAACGCACGACCAGGCGGTCATTATCAATAAAGATAACAGGGGTCAATCAATTAAGAAGGTAGAGGCCGAATTAGAAATTGAGGCAAAGTGGTGAATCATAATATCAATGTAATATGTACCTAATTAATGAGCAACTGATATGTTTAATTTAGGTAAGGTAATGATAATTTAGATAACCCAGGCCACCTCTGCAGGTGGGGGTTACTCGTTTTATATGTAGTTAAGGACCGAAATGAACGGGACATTGCAATTTGAAATGATAACGAGATCATCCCGAATTAATCTAACTTGTGGCAAATAATAAAAAATGTATTGATCGGAATAAAAGGAAAAAAACTTGATTGTATTATGTTTGATATTGATGTAATATGTAATATACAACGTAATAGAATATTATCTCGTGAAAAGATGTAACACGGTTGACGGGATATAAGATTCCGACCTTTTAGTCTTTTGAAATCTGTCTGCAGAATGAATTTTAGCACACGGGGTTGAAACAAAATAGTTTAATTAATTGCAAATAGGTAAATGCCGTGTTGGAATAAACATTAATATTACTTTAGATCGAGGCTTTCATGTCTTACGTTTTCATATATTACATACACCTAGTTGAATAATGTTAATTTGTGAGTTTTAATTATTTTTAAGAATAATGTTAATTTGTCATTAGTTATTCAAGCCCCCAATATTGTATTTTTTTTTTTTCATACAAATTTGTAGGTTGTAGGTATATAACCTATCTGTAAACATGCAATTATTGTTTTGATTACTCGTTTAAGCAATATAATTTGTCGGTCTATTTTTAAAATAGTTGTTTTAATCTAGTGATAATAAAGCTCAAAATAATTCTTGTTTGGAAAATTTTCAATTGTCTGCCGGGTGGAACGTGGCTTATATAATTTTTTAGTGTTCTCTATTTTTATTCTTTTCCTATATTCTTATACCAGGGGTGGAAGAAAGCTGATTTGATAAGATAATGATTAGTATAATGAAAGTCCAAAAAAAAAATGTTTTGCATTCAATCCAGCTTACATATTGAAGTAAGAATTTTCATTATTTAGGTGTAAATAATGTTATATTATTTAATTTACGCCAAGTTTTCTTAATTGTTCTTCTAGCAATAAGGTTTAACATAATTTCTTGAAAAAAAAAATGTTTATCGAATTTGATTATGTTAGTATATGTAAGCATTCCTTTCGGGAAAGTGGCGTTGATGCAAATTCATGTACTTTGTAATCCCAAAAGAAATTACAAAGATGTATACAGAACATTAACATTAGGGGACCCGCTTGAAGCATGTATCCCATGTAAATAAGTTTTTATGTTAATTGATTCACTAAGAAATGCCACGATGTCTGTATAATTTTAGCCCTTTGTTTTGTATCTCTATGTCACATATTGACAAGTATGTTTGGTCCAACTAAGAAGTACGATAGCTTGTTTTATTTAAGCTAAAATTAAAAATAAAACTAAGTATCAAGTACATGTTGTCATTGTTAAAGAAAAAAAATTAAAAAGAAAAATAAAGGAAGAGAATATGCGGAGTGGTAAATTTTAAATGCCGTCCGGTGTATCATATATAAAAGAAAAACAAATAATAATGATTTTGTGGAGGTATCGAAGATAATCAATGTAAAATGATAAGGGTTGACCTGTAATGTTGTAATGTATAAATAACGTTAAATATTGGGAGGCCTACTGTAAGAATCAAACCGACGACTTAATGATAAGATTAATATTGTAATGCATACTCAAGGAATTTTACTGTGATCTAATGAAACCCTGCGTCAATCCCATGTAATTAGTCAATAATGGTAGAAATAACTGCTCGATAAAAATATGTCTGGCGTGTCGATTTAATTAAGTATGTATATGTAAGCAGTTTTATTTTTGGGTAATGTTGGGTAAAGTGTTGATGCGGATTTGTGTTTTCAATTTTCCGCCTTTGCCAATTTGTACTGTAGTATTTTCCTTAAGTTTAATTCATTTTGCAATGTGTTTTGGTGACGGGATAGGGATATGAACAGTGAACAAAGCGTTCGTGAAATAACAAAGTGTTTAGGCCTACATACCAGAAAAGCATCGAGATTAGCCGCAAACTGGGAGAACAATAGGGGGCGTAACATATGCGACGCCGGGTCCCGTAACCAGTAACGTCCATCGGGGCCTGGGATGGACCCAGAGGAAGCCAATGGACGACGAGGGTGGATCAAGAGCGGCCCGACCGGGAGACGGTCTACATCATCCGGACCAATAGGGAGCTAAGGGATGCCCCCTTTCCACCGTCGGTCACGCCTCAGGCCGGCGAGAAGAGAATATAAGGCGAAGCCAGCCGCCGAGAAACCAGTGGAAGTTGCAGTTGGAGTTAGGAGTTGAGTTGAAGTTGGAGTTAGGAGTTGAAGTTAGAAGCTGAAGGTGGAGAGACCAGGAACTCTAGCCTGACCCGTAAAATCGGTCCGGCCGAATACCCTGGTAACTCTCGAAGAAAGTAAGTCCGAACGGTAGCGACCACCGAATCGGCATCGCGACGCCAGAAACGACGTATCAGAAACCGCGACGCACAGTGTACCGCCGCGACGCCCAGTGACAAAAGAAGCGACGTCTCGCTACCGACCGCCACGACGCCGACGTCGGAAGCCGCCGACGTAGCCTACACAGTCAGAGGACGACGCCGACGCCAGAAGCCGCCGCCCACCACGAAGCAGCACGAAGAAGACACTTGCCGAACTCTCCGAAACAGGTTACCCTGTTTCTACCGAAGTGTTAATTTAATCTCGTCACCATACATTTTAGCAGTAAGATCAGATTTTTTATGTGTTTTGCCTTTTTCTTTCTTTGTTTATAATTTTGTCCTCTCCCTCTAAATTAGGGTTCATGTAATTTTTAATTTAGTAACCACTTTGCTGCGTCGTATGTAAGTTAGGATTAATGTTTCATGTAATTTAATTTGCTACAGTGCCCAATATAGAGACTTGTAAAATTGTTTCGATTTCATTATTTTTCTATCCCTTCACCCGCCTCGAGATATCAGTGTCCTAGTCAGTCACCTGACGTTTTGATTATACCTAGGGGAGGGCGTAACCGCCGGCAAACGTAGATCTGAGATCTCCCGGCCGGTTTACCACACCGTGATTTAATATCACCTCTGACCCCTCAGACCACCCCCCCGACTCCGGTATATCACGGTTTTAATTGAACAAGTAATTATATTAAACAAGTTTTTCACGAAATATTCAATAAATACTTTATTCAGTCAACTACAGAATAAGTCATAAGTACCATCTCCCCGGGAATTTGGCTCGTTACATGTTTATAAAAAGGTGTAAAGAGTTGTACGTGGATCGAGCCGATGAATTCCTACGATTAGCCGCCAAATTGTATAACCCCCTTTTTTAGGTTAGGTTACGTTTGGTTGTAGAATTTTATTAAAAACTTAATTTTAGGTTACGTTTCGTTTTTTAATTTTATTAAAAACTTAAATTTAAGTTAGGTTAGGTTAGGTTAGGTTAGGTTAGGTTCGGTTCGGTTCGGTTCGGTTCGGTTCGGTTCGGTTCGGTTCGGTTCGGTTCGGTTCGGTTCGGTTCGGTTCGGTTCGGTTCGGTTCGGTTCGGTTAGGTTACGTTAGGTTCGGTTCGGTTCGGTTCGGTTCGGTTCGGTTCGGTTCGGTTCGGTTAGGTTAGGTTAGGTTAGGTTAGGTTAGGTTAGGTTAGGTTAGGTTAGGTTAGGTTAGGTTAGGTTAGGTTAGGTTAGGTTAGGTTAGGTTAGGTTAGGTTAGGTTAGGTT
>JADDOH010007795.1:0-95467 GCA_016648135.1 Agrypnia vestita | reverse complement strand
GGATCGATTTACGGATACACATGCTTATTTAGTGGGATGCTAATGAGCATACTGAAATAGAAAATTCAAGTGAACCAATAAATCAAAACAGTTTCCCGAGTTTCCATCCGCACATTTTTGATTTTAGTTTTTATAATTTTTATTGTAAGATTTGAATCATTCATGCCTTTTAATAATGTTTCATAAACATTATTTCTCGCTATATTATTTTTACACAACGGTGACCGAGTATTCCGCAGACATTCGTGATTCCTGTAATAAGTCACGAAAAGTAATGTTTTATCATCTCCCCAACGCGCCATATTTGTTTCATCTGTCGCGGACTGAGAAGATCGCATTGATAATACTAGCCGCGAAGCCCGCGAATGACATAAGCATGCTCATAATAAGCAAGCCTGTTCACGCATGCTCCAAAGATACCCCTTCTCATGGTGAATGACAGTGGCATGCTCATTACTAGCAATGTGCGTACACACATGCCACTAATAAGCAAGGTCTAAAGAAGGTCGATCCTGCGCATGCTCACGTGCCACTAATAAGCATGTGTATTAGTAGCTCAATATCAGGCATAGACGTACTATAAATATAGACTTCTTTTTTGGGTCGCAATCCTAGGATTGGTCTGCAACAAGCACTCGCCCTCTCCACTCAGTGCACATCTCCGATAATCTGGTCTACGTAGCTTAATCTCGGGCGGCTTCTACGATTGTTGCCTTCAACATTTCCCTTGAAGATGGTTAAAAGCAGGCCCGGATGCCTTATATTGTGGCCTATCCAAATTGCTCGCTGTTGGGCGATTCTGTTAAGGAGCCGCCTATTTTCGCCCACTCTGCTCAACAGCTCGTCGTTTCGGATGTGTTCTGACCAACGGATCCTCGCCATGCGCCTGTAGCACCACATCTCAAAAGTTTGTAGTAGTACAGTTTTGAAATAGTACTTCGTATAGTTCATTGAAGCAGATGAAGTGTTGTATGTTTGGGTACCTACTACAAATGAAGCGCACACTCTGAAGTCTTTAAATTGGTGAACGTGTGCGTGTTGAAGTCTTCATTCTGAAATGAAGTTTTTCCCTTCGCTAGTTGGGTGTCCTCAATTTTAAAAAATTGACTCAAGTAAGTATTAGCATAGTTATTACACTTTACAGTTTCGTAATTATGTCATATTTTTTGACACTTGAAAAGCTTTATCTAAGGACAAAGTGTAAATCATAGATAATGTTAAATCATTTACAATTCCGACAAAACTTACTTTATTCCTTTTTCAATAAAAAAACCGACAATCCCTTCAAATTTACAAATTATTGTACATGACACCAACTGCAAAAAAACTAACTGCAATGACAAATGCTCAACCCTAGAATCTAAAAGAGAACTAAAATACCTTGGTGTAATAATAGACCAACACCTAAAATGACACAGCCACATTAGCTAGTTGGTCAAAAGAATAAGGAAATGCATATATATGTTCATAAGATTGCGTAACACACTAACCATAGATAATTTAAAAATGGTTTATTACGCTTCTGTCCATGCACTACTCCAATATGGAATCATTGGATGGGGAGGGGCGTACAATAACATCATAAACACAGTGAAAGTAATCCAAAGATCAATTATAAAAGTAATATTAAAAAAAAGAAAAACCTTCTCTACACAATTACTTTCCTCTAAATTCCAAGTTCCAAAATTAGAGAATGTTTACAAAAAAACGTCAATTATACAACTAATTAAAGAAAACATAACTGCTAAATTTGAAAAAAAAACACATCATTAAGATTCAAAAATAATTTTAAAATCCCAAAATATAATACCAAACTGTGTCAACAAAACTACATATACTTGGGCATAAAAAACTTCAATAACCTACCTACAGATATTAAGAAAATCGATGACTTACAACAATTAAAGAAAAAAATAAACCATCACTTTAGATCGATACAATTTGACAATGCATAACAAGTCATATAGCTAACAAGACATATAGCAATGACATATAGCTAACAAGACATATAGCAATTGACAATGCATAACAAGACATATAGCTAAGGAACAAATAAGCCAAATCCAAAATAAACTAATAAAGTGTAAGCCCCTCACCAAGCACATGAGCAAGTCTCATTTTTGGAGAGGCAAATCAATAAAATAAAATGTATCTAAGTAGATTGTAATAGACAAATGTATTATGATTTAAATGTAGTTTTAATATTAAATAAAAAAAAAATTAAAATAAAAATTAAAAAAAAATTATGTAAATCATTTATTTGAAAATAATTTTATTCATTGATAATAACATAATGTTTGTAGGAACTCTTTGTATTTTTGTTGTTTAATATTTTTTTCATTTTTATGGTTTGGGCTTTGTTCTAAGATAAAGTAATTCATATATCATAATACATGGTGAAAATTTCGAAACTTTTAAGTGTTATTATCTTGTACAATATTTAATTACAAGAGTAAATTCTGTTTTATTTTGAAATCTAGACACTCAACTATGTCGAGGGTAATTATTCTCAAAAAGATCCGTTACACCACCCACCGTCTACAATTATGCCGAGACGTTTACTGTCAGTAATTTTCACTTTCAAACTCGTCATTGGTGAAAAACGTCCGTGACCAGTGAATATCCTACTCGGTCCCACTCGGCTCTTCCCACCCCTTAACATATTTTGAAACCAGAAATTATCTCATATTGCCACACTTTACTAATATCATTAGCAAGCTTGAGTAGCTTGTTGGTCTTGTGTTTAGGACTCTGGCCTCGTGATCCAAAGTCGCGAACCTCACTCCAGACCAGCAAGTTAGCCCTATTTTCATAGCTCAGGTGTTTAGCTTAGCTTAAAAACAGTAAGAATATTGATGTGACACGTACCTATTCTGTGTTCGCATCTTTATTACAAAAAAAATCATCAGTAGAATGTTTATAATTAGCACAGTTTACTATTTCTTATCTTATGTATGTTAATTTAGGATTTGTTGTTCATTTTTGAGAAATAAATAAAATATTAATTAAAAAGTTATTGTTCCACCACGCAAACGCTAGACCGCAAAAACCTACAAAAAACTAGAGATCTGGCACTACGCTTGGTCGTCCTCTCTCGAGGCGCTGGTGACACCCCGCTCGTCACATGGAGAATGTTAAGATTGCCTTTTCAAAGATGTCCTCGTATGTCCATATATCTTCCCAAAAATTGTACTATACGATGGTACACCCATGAAGTGTGACCTTCTCCTACAAGATAGATAGATGAAATAAAGGTCCTCTTTAAATGATGCTATCGGAACGACTCAGAACGTAAGGAGGTATAGAGATGTGTTGTGCATCAAGTTTCAGAGAGATAATAAATGTTCACACGATGATGAAGAAGAATACGACAGACCTTGTCTCCTAAATTTTATCTACAACCCTAATAAGGAAAAAATAAAAGCTAATACTAGACCATTATCCACCCTAAATCAATCACGACAAATCATAATTTATGTTAGGTTCGGTTAAGAAGCTGATATGGTTATGTTTTTATTTGCGCCATATTAAGATCTTGTAACCGTGACTTCCAGGTGGTGCCGGCCAACCGCAGTTCATCACCATCCCTCTCTCCATGGCCATGGCTGCGGCGGCCGCCTCGCAGACCACCACCACCCAAGCGCACCAGCTCTCCCAGCAGCAGCAGCAGCAGCACCATCACCACCAGCAGCAAAGCAACCAGAGCAACGGGCTGCAGGACCTGTCGAGGACCGGGAGGAAGTGACGCTGCCGGGACGTGGTCACGATGACGCATTAGCAATACTGAATCAAATAACTGCCACATTTTGGGGCTGAGGGATTTTTAAACCTTCCGTTTCTGGAATGGAATTCTGTGTAGCCTTATTACATAGTTGTACGGCCTAATGTTTTCTTCTCTTTGACCATCATTGTGTATCAGGACCTTGAATAATTGTACGAACATTGTCTCAAATATTTTTCACTTACATATGTAGTAACTAGTTCACAAGAACCCCAGAAAGACCCTCGTTGAACCAAATATGTAAACTTCAATACCCTGTTGAACCTGCAAAACCTTGCAGGACTATATTCCTGCTTTGATTATGAGTCGAAAATGTTGAAGCAGCCATTATGCAATATCAAAGTTTGCATTTTTAAAATATTTCAGACTTATTTTTTACAAAACGTTGAAATCTCATTACAGTAACTTATATCGATTACGAAAAATTCATTTGTTTCAATACAAGTTAAATAAAATGATAAAAACCCCGCAAAAATTCCCATTGGGACGTTTTCCAATTGGAATTGAAAGGTTTATTTAAATTTATTTAACTTGTATTAAAGAGAATCAATTTTTCATATTCGATATAACTTACTGTAATGACAGTCCAACGTTTTACAAAAAAGAAGTCAGAAACATTGAAAAAAAAATGCAAACCTAGATGTCGCATATCTCCGTAACTATTGATATTAGGTCATGTTTACTTGGACATTTTCCACTCATAATTAAAGCGAGGTTATTAATTTCCAAATAACCCTGTATATGAATAGTAGAAGACGCATATTCATCGCACTGGTGCAACACTCGTCATTGTCCTGCACCGGAGACTAATGGTGGATTCAATTGCCTAATCTTCTTCAACAAGCTTAGAGCATATTTGTCTTTGTCGGACGGTGCTTTTCTCCAGAAAAATTATCAACCGTTCTTAAAAATAACGATGATAATTTATTCTATCCCCATTTTAAATAATTATGTACCTACAACAGCATTAAGATTATCCAATTTTTAAATTTACACAATAGACAATAGACTTGGATTTGTTTGATTTCTATTAAAAAAATGTAAATTCAGATCTGAATTGTATCCATCTTATTTCATTTTATTTCTAAGGATCAATATATTTTATATAAATATCCTTTCAAAAATCCCTCTACGCATAACGCATGTGACATTAGATGAATGTAACGAATTATTTTATGTTAATCGATACAGATTTATTGTCACACGTTAAAAATATTTTAAAGCGAAACGAATACCATGTCATATATCTTTTGGGCCCTGAGTTGTAGCTACATTGTTTTTAGCATTACAATATGCGAACGAAGAGAGTGAATCCTTGGTTGTTTTTAAATTATCATTCAATATCAAAACAGAATCGTAAAAATCTGGCCAATTTTTGGTTAAATAGTTTTTTCTAAATACTTTGTTCTGTAATACCGGCTTTTAAAATGTATTAATTGCCAATTAGACACTAGAGTAATAACAATACAAATATGTTATTGATTCATCTTTTTTAGTTTGTATAATTAAGTATAACATTTGTTAGCGACTTCTTAGTAGGTACTTATGGATTTCTTAAATTGTGTTGTCCAATTATGTAGTACTGTATACCTACATAAAGACTTGTAGAGCGGTGTTCACCAATATGGGGGAAACTATCTGAATAATGTTAGTGGAATTAACAGAGACCTGTGTAGAAGAATCTGATGGCAGTTAATACCCACCCTCGAGTTGTCATGATGTTGTGTACTTGAAGAGATTTTCTATGTAATTGCAATGCAGAACCTGAGGGTCGAATCAAAAAAGATACATTTAAGTTTGAAAATTACACTTTGTTCAGTTGGGATTTTTTATTTTATTTTTTAACTTACTTAATACCATCTTTTTCTTTTTGAGCGACACACATATCGAAATATGAAAGGTAACAGATATATCATACTGAAGTAAAATTCCTTTTAAATACACAAATCAGGTGGATATGTAACATTTTTTTTCAAGATACATTATTGAAATGGAAAACAAATAAGATTTCCATTTCTGTTGACAGATTTTATTACAATTGGAAAACTGTAATGCTGGTATGTACACTGTAGATGGATAATTATTTAAATGATATCCTTTGTATATGTCTCACACCCATCATAAAAATATTAATATTCTTAATATCAAAAGTATTAACAAACTGTATATTTTGTATTTGATTTCGTCCATTAAAAAAAAAGAGTATTTGGCAACACTCGATATTAATGTAATGCCTATGGTGGTGGCATTGAGTTTAAATCATATGCGTCACGTAGAGGATCTTACGTGGGACATAAAAGTTAAAATAAATTCAAATATATTATATGTATACCTAATGAAAATATATATGGTTTAAAATTTTATATTATGTTTAATGATTATGTAACAAAAGCCTAATTATGTTGTCTGATGATCTGAAGCTCAACAAAAATTTTATTAAAGGGACCTTATCTGCGTCGTATTAGATTCATCCATCATTTTCTTGTCCGAAACAAGAGCGTTTGAGGTTGAATTTCAATTTTGAATATATTAAAAGAATACAGCTTCTCCACAAAAAACAGTTATCTTTTCTAGGCTACATAGTAGGCTCAAAGTTTAATATAAAACAAAATTAACACAAGAGTATTCTTGATTATGTGAAGTAAATTTTTAAGGGAACATTTGACACGTGGCAATAAGTTCTGTTCAGGTGAGTATTTTGTGTTTCAAGAAGTAATAATTTTTGATGTGTAATGAGTATGTATTTGTATCCCGAAAGGGAATAGACGACAAGAGTGTGACTGACAGGATGAAGTGGTTTTGTTGTTAATATCATCATATTTAGGTATAATATTTTTCTACCATCCAACTACATCTTTGCACTTTAATGAGAAGCTTATTCGTAATCAACAATAACCCCTTCAGATATGAATAAATTTCCTCAAAGAATTATTTTTATCTCATATTTGTGTCAGGGGGCATTAAAAAGCATGAAATAATTTAAAATATGGTTTTTAATTATTATTTATTGTGTACATTGAGTTGTACGCAATACTGCGTACGTGTACAGTTCTCTGGGAAGGAAGGAAAGAATTAAAAATTATTTAACAAGTTTTATCTTAGAAACATTCATATTTCGTCATCCATCATCATTATTTTCCTAGTCCTAGTAGTCTCGACAAGGTGCTTTCATATTACCCTGTCTTGTGCTGCTTCCACATGAGAACCAGTGCAGACCCATTCTGTTTTCATACACATTTTTTTCCCAGCTTAATCTGGGGCGACCCACTGGCCATCTTCCTTCCGGGGTTGCTAAGAGGATTCTTCTTGGTTTTCATATTTGATGACTATTTATATGTACTGAATAAAATGTATACATGGTAACATATATTTGTTTAGTATTTTTTTGAGAGGGGGCAAAGATCGTTAAGACACTTCACACAATAGAAATATTGAATATTTTTTCAATAACACATGCAATAAAATTAATATTGAAATATCTTTTTTGTTTTTAATTGTCTTATGGATTTTTTTTAATTTGTTACTCTACAGATAACAAAAGATAAAATAGTAAAGATAAATAATTTTTCATAAAATAGCTTTCTTATTTAGACCATGCCTGAAAATACAGGCTTGCATCCAAATCGTACATCGTGTCTGAAGAGGTTAAGGAGTAGATGATTGAAATGTGCAAGTTCAGAAAAATAAACAGAGCCCAAATCTTAGAAATCTTGTGTTTTTTTATCTTTTTCGTTTTAGGAAAATTACACAGGTAATAAAAATTATACTTACAATTTATTGAAGAATAATTTCTTTCTTTTGATTTCTTTGCAATTTTCTGGCTTTTAGTCAGTATTTAAAATATTTTTATTGACAATGTATACCAAGAACATGTTTATATAGCAGATAATAAATTCACAATATTCAAAGAACTTATATAAATTATCATATTAATCAGCTTTTTTAGTTTAACTTAATTGACTTCTTTCAATGTATAAATGGAAAAAAAATATTAGTGTAAAATTATTTTTAAACAGTCATCTCCTTTTGATTATCTGGGTTTGAAGTAATGGTGGTATTTCCGGTTACACTTTAACCGGTATTTGTTTCTAATTGCGTCGATGATTGGCAACTGTTTTTTTTTGCGATTCGATGAGCAACAGCCGACGCTAGACAACAATTATATCTTAGTTATCAATCATCGATACAATCCGACACAAATCCCAAATTAATGTACCCTAAATAACCGGTTAAAATAATGGTTTAGCCCATCACTAGTTTAAAGAGCATTTTAAGATTACTATTAAACAAAAAAAAAATTATCAATGTAATATGGTAATTTATTTATATTTATTACAATTATAAATATAGTAAAGTGTTGCTGGAAAGTTCCTGCATTTTTTTCATATCCTCTTACACTTATAAAATTGCAGTTTATTAGACAACTCTTGAATTATTGTTGAGATTTTAATAATGGTTGATTTGATTTCATTAATGCATTATCAATTTATTCGAATTTAACCATCCAGACAATATTTGAAACCATTTTTTATATGAATATAAATTCACATTTGGTATAAACCTTATACATTGGTCAAGGTTTTTTTTTAATAAGATAGCATTGTTTATTATAAAATTTACACATAAGTCACAAAAGGAAAAATACAAAATGTCGTGACTGGTCATAATTGAATGATGATGGACTTATGAAAAAAATAGTGGAACATTCTGGTATGGCTGTTGTATTCTGTTTTATTATTATAATTATTTCAATTCTAAACTAAAATTCATTCAAGGATATTAAATTCACTGACGATAACAATGAGATTGAAAATCAGTTAGTTATGTACTTTAATTCAGTTGATGTGTTTTTCATAACATTTCATCCCAAAACCATTTTAAATACACATATTTTTAATATTGACAATTGTGTAATATTGTATCAACTTGCTTCAATTGTACCTAGGTATTTATTAAAATAAATTGAATTATTATTCAAATTCAAGTAGAATAATACTTGTATGTATATTATACTAATGTACAGGATGGGCATAAAGTTTAAAGACAGAGGCATTTTAATTAATGTCATTTTCAATGCGGTTTCCATATTTAGCGGTACACACTTTATTTTGAGTAATTGTCATATATAATGCAGTAGTGCATTATTTGGAAAATCTAGTTGCGACGTGTCACTTCAGAAGAGTCATGTTGTCGATTTTCATCAAATAATGCTCCTACATACCCTAGAATACAGAATGAAGGGGATAACGATCTAGAGTAGTCTAAGAGACCATTAAATATAGACAAATTAACAATTTTTTAACAGAAAAATATGATTTATTCAGTGAACATCTATGGTATTATTCTTTCATTACTATATTAAGTTAATTTTGCAAAATGCGTCAACATATGAATCGCGAAAATGGAAAACGCATTAAAAATGTCTATAAATAATTTTAAAATGTCAAAATTAAAATATTCTCTGTGCCCAGACTTCAAGCTCACTCTGTATAATGCTACAACTATGTAAAAGCAATGTTTAAATTCAGGTCAACATAGCGTAAATAATATTACATTATTATGTCATTGAAAATGTGTTGTATACTGCCATCTGTTGACGTCACTTCAAAGCAACAATCTTAAAAAAATATTCAAGTATTTTACAACCCTTTGTTCATAATGTGATGAATGATAAATGGTTTTTCCTCACTGCAACAAAGGCACATGAATATTATTATCTGAATCATTTTAATTAACTGTAAAATGTGGACTGAGAACATGATTGATCGTGCCACGTCACGGTAAATCTTCACACATAATAAACATAGTCCCTCCTGAGTGTATATTGTTCTGTCATGGTAAGTGTTGGCAACCTTGACTGCGTGCACCTGTTGGCTTAACTTAACAACTCTATCTTGTCATTGCGGTACCGAAGGTTTTCTGCTAAATTTATTATCATCGTTAATTGGCAACCAAATATGGTGCATGACTTATGGATGCCGACTTCCTTGCGATTGATAGAAATATTCTACAATGAAATTGTTCATTTGGAATGTAGAAGATTTATGTAAAGCTTTGATTTTGCAAATTTTAAATGCATCTAGGACATTTTGAACAGCTAATACATTGCGTTGTGTTTTTAATTTATGAAAATCGTTTTATATCACGAAATTGTATCAGTGTTTTTGACGTAATATCATTTTTATGTTGGCCTTAGTAGAATAATAGTTTTCCTAGGTATTTATGAATACATATTATCTTAACTGAAGGCAGTTAGTTGCAAGTCCACAAAGTATTTCATATTTAGGATCAGAATTTGGTAATTTTTCCAGCAAAATGTTGTGTATTACTTTCTGAAATGTTTTTTTACATAATCAGACAGATGAATGTAAAATGTTATATTATTTATCTTGCTATGATTTTTGCACTTTAGTTGTAGTGTATGGTCACCACAAAACTCCTCCCTTAACCACAGTCCACTGCCGTGTCTTCGCTTACCAATCCCATGTCCCATAGTTCCGATGAGTAAAATTGTGTTCAATAATTATGGGACATACCAAACAACGTGTACGAAAGGCATACCCAGTTAGGCACATGCCAAATATGCACAAGCCATGTGAATGTCCTCTTCTTGATCACAATACAGATACAGGCATCAAACAGCATTTTAAAGGGAAAAATAATTCTCCAACATAACCAGCTTAATAAATTTACATACATTTTTAGCTAGGTTGGGTTATTTATAATTTGAGCAATACTTGGTTAGGTTCGGTAGAGTTTTTTCCCTTTAAAAATGTTAGTATTGCCTTAACGAGTTTGAACCAATGCTACATTATTAAGTTTACATAATTAACGGGGGGTTTTAACATAGAAACATGTAGTACATTGGTTTGGATTGTGATTTTTATATTTATTTTTCTATTTCACTATTTATATTATGTTTTTTTTTTTTAAATTTACACTCAGTAGAGTCACACACATGTCAGGGTGGGTCCATATCACCAGAGAAGCATGTGTCGTATAAATTAATCGGACAGATGAATTTTCATTACCGTAGATCAACAATATTTTAACTTGTTCCAGGGCAGCGCCTGGAATATAACGTTATACCAATAAGAAATTATCCTTTTTGATTACAGTATTAATGAATGACTTATACTTGTGAGATCAACAACGTAGACATGTTTGTAACAAAAAATTTTAGAAAAAATCTTGTAATTAAATATTTAATGTAAACAATAAGTAGTTTCACAGTTTAGATAGTTTTGTAAAGCTATAATAATTTCAGTTGAAATTGAAATACAATCTGATGATTTTTTTACTACCAAATCAAAAATGCACTCTTAAATTAAACAATCCTAGTTTTTTTATTATTTTTACTTGGAAAATAGTTTCAAATCAAATTAATGATAATGCTTTTGAGATAATTATTTACGCATAAGTTATTTTTAATATGTATATGAACATACATATCTTTTAATGTTTTTGTCTCACGGAAGAGTGCTATCCCTTGGTCCAGAATATAATACAGTAAATATATAATAGTATAAGATCAATGCATCTTTAAACACATCTTAAATATATAAATACTCGTACATACCTCACCATTATTGTTGGAAGCCTCTCCATGAATCTGGAATTCTTCGCTTCGGTCTTTTGCGAATTTTTAACCACGTCGGTCCGCTTACTTTAGTGAGTGACAGTGACATCTTTGTCTTTTTCAATCTCACCTAGAGATTCCCAACATAATCTTTTCTATATTACGCAGAGTCGTCTAGAACTAATGAGATAACTTAATAGGCCGAGTCCAAATTTCAGTATACCAACCTGTCCTACGCAATGTATTGCAATTACCAAATAGGTCGTTTTGAATTGTTCTACTATTTTGCGTGCATTAGATAATTTGATGTCTAGTAATTTTTAAAATAAAATATACAATACAGGATATAAAATAATATCACCTTTAATATATAAATACATATATGCAATCATTAGTACAACAAAAAATGATCCATTTGTTATGTGATTCAATGGTTTATGTAGGATAGTACGATATTGAAAGGAATAAAGAATGAAAAAATGTAGTGGTCAAAGATGATTCTTTTAAGACAAAGTGGCATATTATTTTTGAAAAACAATGTTTAGTTTTCCGCACATACTCCAATTTAGTTTTGCTCTCGTTGTTAGTTCCTCCTGATTTCTTCCTTTTGGGAAGAAGACTATATAACAGGGGCGTGCAGTGAGAACAAGAAGCGTGACTTTTTCCTAAGCATACATTTTGAAAAGAAACCCAAATAAGAGATACATATATCTCATAATATTATCACAATGCATAATTAACATATATATTAATAAGATTTAAATATTTCGTAATATTCTGCTAGATAAATATTTAATATTGATTTTTTTTCCAGATATATGTTTATATAAAATACATATTTCTTGTTCTCACTACCCCTGCTTAATATTCTTGAAATAATTTTGTGTTATTGGTTGCATTTTCTTATAAGATAATATTTTTTCTTACTTAGACTAAGTCGTTGAACCCTTTGTATTTAAATTAATTAAGCATATATTAAGTGAAATTGTCTAAAAAAACACTCTGTAATATATTTATTATATTATGCGAGATACTTTTTTTTGTTACTATACATAAAATTTTTAGGAGACTTAACTGTTATATTTTTTAAATGGCAATAAATGAGGCAATTTGAAACTTGTCTGGTGCTCGTTTTGGAAGTTACAAAATTAAGAGTTTAAGAAAATTTTGAAAATAAATTATGCTCATGAATGTAGAATTTTTTACAATTTTTTAAACTGAATATACATATAATTCAATTATGTAATCTTCTATTTAAACTGAAAATATAATAGTTGTTGCTGTAATAAAACTTAATTTGTTTGTATTAAAAAATTATACTTAATTATTTTATTTAGTTTATAATATTCTGCGAAATATTTAGAAAAAAAAACAAAATTTTTAGTTTTTGTATTTAAGTAAATTAAAAAAATTAAATATTAATTTCTTAGAGGAAGATAATTAACCATATTGTAAACTGAAATACTTTTTAATCAATACTATGTGGTGTGTCCGGGTAAGTGTGAATTATTCTAACGAGTATTAAACTTCAACAGTAGGCCAGATAATTATTTTTCACATATGCAAAATAATAATTGCTATTTTAAACATTAAAAATATAAAAAATATATATTTTTAGACACTCTAATGTAGACGCACTTCCTCTTTTGTTCCTGTTTTTAAATTTGAAATAAATATTTACATAAAAATGATTAATTTATGAACGACAAAGTGTGTGTGTGTGTGTGTGTAATGAGAAATTAGACTCCTTACTTGAATTTGAAATTCTGCACTGACAAAAAAATTTCAACACTTTTTATAAAGCAGTGAATTCAAAAGCAACTTTGTATTTAAACTGACAAAATTTATAGGCAATTTTCTTTATAATTTGTAATGACAACATTATTCAATCTAAATAGTTTTTGTCATCTTGTCTATGTGTGTAAGTAATGGGATATTGTTTCAAAATTTGTTTTTATCTGTTTAGAGATATGGAGGGAGACACACTTAACCCAATGCCGCCCTTACCTGGACGCACCTTAGTATACTTTTATATATCAATTAAAATCTTGTTTTCCGAGACATTATTTATTATATCTTAAATGATAACAAAATTACCAGTTTTCTCACCAGATAAACAGTTGTATTACTTAAATTACATTGCTCTGTGAATGTATCATATAAATCTTTTCTTACTAATTAAGATTTTGTATGTGTTAGTTGTTTTAGTTTTCTGATTAATTTTTACTTTGCATACAGTTTGTTTTGTTATGCTAGTCAAAAATAAAGGTTTTTTGAATAAAATATTTGTTTTTATTTTTTATCTTTGTTTGTTGCTGATTTTTTAGGTGATACAGAGGAAGTTGTGCTTTTAGTAAAAAAGTTTTAATGGTGCATCTAAGAATGACTTTTCTACCCTTTTGCTCGGCAAATTTGGTCGGCAAAGAAGAAGAAAGAAGAAGAATGACTTTTCTACCCTTACATTTTGGTTGGCAAAATCCGAATTTTTGATGGTAAACACAAAATAATACTCCAAATATAATTATAGTTCAAAATTTTTGTTGATAAAAATAAATTTGACCTTTTAGACTAACAATTTGATTCATTAAATAAAATTGAACTTTTAGCTCCTTATAAAGAAAGAACTGGCCCTTTAATAACATATAGGATTGTATTTTTAGTCCAAAATTTTACTTTATCAATAATTTTTATTGAAAACCACCAAATTATCTTTCTGTGTGAAAATTTTCATGGATAAATATACATAAAGTTAGCTTTTTAGACCAAAATCTTGGTTAAATATTTATATATATATATATATATATATATATACACGTTATATATTTATATTATATATATATATTATATATATATTATATATATATATATATATATACATGCGTTATTAAAAACCTTGCAGGACTATATTCCTGCTTTAATTATGAGTAGAAAATTTTCAAGCAACCACGACCTAATATAAATAGTTAAAGAGATACGCGACATTTAAGTTTGCATTTATTTTCAATGTTTCTGACTTATTTTTTGTAAAACGTTGGACTATCATTACAGTAACTTATATCGAAAATGAAAAATTTATTCCCTTTAATAAAATAATAAAATCCTTTCAATTCCAATTGCAAAACATCCAATTGGAATTTCTGCAAGGTTTTTATCATTTTATTTAACTTGTATTGAAACAAATGAATTTTTCGTAATCGTTATAAGTTACTGCAATGATAGTTCAACGTTTTGTAAAAAAATGAATCAGGAATATTGAAAAAAATGATAATTTTGATATTGCATATCTCCATAACTATTGATGTCATGGCTGCTTGAACATTTTCGACTCATAATCAATGCAGCATATGGTCCAGCGAGGTTATTAATGTTTTCCAAATAAGCCTGTATAATTAATTATCTTTTTATTGAAAATTTTCAATTTTATGATGAAGTATGATTTTTTTAGTTAAAAATTTTACTTGAAGCCACCTAGCGATTCATGTTGATTTATACAATCATTACTTCTATCTATTCGGGTGTATTTTAATTGGATCATAACAATCATGTTTTGACTGCAATTACTTAACATTGTAGGTACACTTCGTCAATTTCGACATAATGAATAATATATTAACTATTATTATTATTTTAAAAGTTAGTAGAAATCAGTTTTTTTTAAGTACCTACCTACCTACATCTACTAATTAATTAATCCAAGTTTTCAAATATTTAATTAAAGCCAATATTTCCGCCATAAAGGTGGAAATATTGATATTTGACAGATGTCTTGACATTTTTCATACAAATTTTACACCTACATAAATAAAAACAATAAGTAGAAAGCGACCACTATAAATTGGCGTGCGAGGGAGCGAAACAGAAGTTGCCAGAATGTAAATTTATTACACAATACGTAATGTACAGAATGTCCGGTGACCGGTGTCGTAGCCTTTATAACAGACATTTGTTCGGGCAGCACTAAAAAAACCAAGGAATAATGGCGGCCGTTCTATATGTCAAACTGTCATATCGGTCCACTATTTGCTTTTTCAGCTTCGCAAAACTTTAATACTTCATTGACAATTGTTCTTGCACCACCCCGGACTGTTTAGGATGTTTTGGACATAATAATTCAGTGTATATTGGTAATCAAGATGTCACAGCTCCCGAGCAAATACAAAACTGTACTGAATGACAGGGCGAGGGGTTACCGCCGGGTGCGGGCGGGGTGGGTTTTAGTTCCAAAGTCGCTGCAGTCAAGCAATAATGTAAGACATTACAACGATTTTGTTATTTTGAAAATGGGTTCTACCATGGTGAATTATTATTATTATTATTTTTTTAAAATAGAGTTGCGAACACGGAATACGTGTCACATCAATATTCTTACTATTTTCAAACTAAGCTAAAATGACTGTGCTATGAAAATAGGACTAACTTGCTAGTCTGGAGTGAGGTTCGAACCCGCGACCTTTGGATCACGAGGCGAGTGTCCTAACCACAAGACCAACAAGCTACTCTTAATTAGTTGACAGGTACGGAAATTACTGACGTTTATTTGAAAAAAATCTCAGGTAAGTACCTAAGTATATAAATCGCAAGGAATTCAAAATACATCAATAGAATTTAACATCATTGGTTGATGCTTCGCGTTGTCTTAAATCACGGAGAGAAATAGAATAGTGTCAGGCTAATTCCCCGTCGAACGGCGGGCGTTGTCCGTTTAGTATTCCCTCGCGAGCTTGTCACGCATTGTGCCTAAAATGGCTCCATTTGCAAGTATTATCAGCCCTGACAATATGGCGTTGCGTCACCATTACAGGCTGACTCTCGAGGCAAATTAAAAATAATGTAGCTTGATTTTATAGACGATTCAAATATTTAATGTTGAAAAAAAGTAACCCATAAAAACCAAGTTTTTATTATACTCCCTTTCTTTATAAAATATAACAACAATTAAAGACGAATTAAAACATATAACATAACCTAAACTTACAGGAATTTAATATATTTCTAAAATTCATATGTTTTGAGCTTTGATAAAACACTTCATGCTTTGAAGATTAAATACTAAAAACATTTGTCAGTCAATTTAGATTTTCGACATTCGTAGTGAAGTACCTATTATGTACACCGACGGAGTAATTCAAATTTAGAAAATATTCCGCGACGTTAACTGGCCGCCGCGCCGTTGCTAATCAAACTTTTCTAATGATTCTAATTTGAAAAAACCAATAAAATTTCTAAAAATCCGAAATTATACTACAATTATTAAATTTTTTTAACGTAAATTTAATAGATCTTCTTGATTGTCTCCAAGAGTCTGCTTCCCAAGCTCGATTGGATCACGGGAAAAGGGTCAAAAATCGATCCAAAATTTTTGTTGACGGCAAGCAAGCAGACGCCACGAGTTATTATAAAGGGAGTAAAAAGTGTATTGTCGTGGAGTTCAATCGTCGTTTTTGAGTTACCGGAAGAAGTAGAAGATCTACAAACTCTGGCAGTGAGTCGAGCCTTTTCCCTCCAAATTCATTCGTTATACAATCCACTTAGATTTATCTCAAACTACCATCTCTCGTCCTTAATTAATTTACCACCATTCCTCACGAGTCAGGCTATTTGCGTCGAATTCAATGTAAATTATGAGAATATGATTAAAATTTTAAAATCATTCTTTTCTCCTGCGTTGAAAATGTCAATAGAAAGGACTGCGTCTCGACGCCAACGTATTCTAGAAATATTTTCTATCATATTAAGGTTCTCTCCATTTCCCAGGCTACATAGATTAATGATGAGTAAATACAGAGAGTTTTTGACATACATATTTAGACATATTTCATGAAGACTTGACTGCATTGAGAAGAAATCTGCTGTCGGTATTGAAATAAAAATGTTTATTTTAATTAAATTTAAATTATAATAATAATGTCGTACCACAAAGTAACTGACATATCAATTAGAAATATCTATGGTTTAATTTAATATAATTAGTCCAACAAAAAATCTTTCAAAGATTCTTGAATCCCCCAATATTGATTTAAATGTTAGAAAGAACTTGATTAAAACTCTTGTCTGGAGTGTGCTGATGTATGGCAGCGAAACATGGACCATCGGCCAGAGCATTTCCAGGAGGCTAGCGGCCTTTGAGATGTGGTGCTACAGGCGCGTGGCGAGGATCCATTGGTCAGGACGAGATGTTGAGTAGGATGGGCGAAAAGAGGCGGCTTCTGAACAGTGAGCAATTTGGATAGGCATCCGGGGCTGCTTTTTACCATCGTCGAGGGAAATTTTGAAGGCAACAATCGTAGAGGCCGCCCGAGCCAAGCTACGTAGACCAGATTATTGAAGATGTGCACTGTAGCACCTACCAAGAAATGGCTGGCAGGTGACAGAGATGAGTGGAGAAATCGAGTGCTTGTTGCAGACCAATCCTAGGATTGCGATATATTGCTTCATTATGCATCACAAACTGCAATTATATTCCTATCAACTTAATGCTATTAAAATATTTACGCCATTATTTTCGGAACAATCCAGCAACACACTTCCGTGACTTAAGCCGCATCTGAATTCGTCAATTCAATCATGAAAGAATGCTAATTTTTTCAAATGAGATATTTAAAAAATGTCGACGTAATATTCAAATGCAGCCCCCAAGGAAACGTCAATTAATAAATAATGGCGCCTTATCGATCCGCCGAAATCTCGGCTCATTTGATTATCAAAGTGTATTTATGATAATGTTTTCAAATGCAATCAGGGAAATGACGCGCGACGTTGCCACAGACAATGACGCCATTTGCATAACTTGCAATCTAAAATGGCGCTACGATTTTTCCGCGGTATAATAAGCTGATTTTCACTTCAGGCGCTATCTTAATCAATTTCGACAATTGACTTTTAACAATATGTTTATTAATGTGTTCGTGTCGTGTAAAGGCTACACCGAAGTAATGTTTTTGACAAATGTTCGAGGATTTGAAGATAATTACAATTTTGCCTTCTTGTCTCGTTTACTTTCAACACTTCTACAGAGCCGTCCTTTAATATATTGTCAATGTCAGTGGCTCCCAAAGTTGACAGGACCGCGACCCACCAATTTTTTTAAATTTTCGTGACCCACCTCCTGGTTCACATATTCCCAACTCATATTGTAACCATACGAAAGAGTATTCAATTAAGAAAGAAAGAAAAACCTCCAAATATAATTGAAAAATATTAATATGTGATATTTTAATGGGAAGGATGAATTTTTTGCCTATTTTTGTCATAACAGCATTAGCGTTGACTTAAATTTTAGTCACTTTTAATTGCAGTGAATTCGATACGTCCAATTTATTTATGTATTTAGTCTTAATAGAAACCATGGCAGAAAATTTCACTTCACATGAGGAAGTGAAGGGGAGGAGGACTTTCATGGCTTCGTCAGACAAGCAGGGATAAAAGCCAGAATTTTGCTAATTGCTTGCGATTAAAAGTATTTTTCAGCGATGTATCTTTTGATAAATCAATAAACCCTTCACATGCATTTCAGTCGGTATGTTGTCTTGAAATGGATTTAAAATCCAGTTTATCCAGTTGAACTTTTTCATCTCCTTTTCGAAGTTGGCGTTAAAGTTATTTTTCAACTCTGTTAAATGAGTGAAAATTCCAGACACTATATTGATATCTGGGTGCTCTTCGTTATCTATAATAAACACGATACGACCCGGACGAGACGTGTTGCGCGGTGTTGTGACTGCGACCCACCTAATATCCGCTCACGACCCACCAGTCGGTCGCGACCCATAGTTTGGGAAACACTGGTCTATGTGATCAATGAATCGAGTTTTCTCTCTCTCTTTATCTATGCACTTTTCTTTCATCATGCTCTAAGGTCGGCTTCTGTTTTGTGATCCTAGGCCGCGTAGAGAGGCTCCGGTCATATCTCGCAGTTGGTCTTGTCCACCTTAAGCAAGACTAGCGGTACATAATGGCGTTCTAGTGCCAACCCTGATGTATGGAAGTGAAGATTGGAATTGGCAAAGGAGGAATGAAAGTAGACTGAATGCGGTGGAAATGCGGTCACTAAGACGCTTGTGTGGAAAATCTTTGGTCGATAGAGTGAGGAATGAGGAATGAATTAAAAGTGAATTTAATGCTGGCTGCGGTATGGTAGATAGAATAAAGAAAGGATTGCGATGGTTTGGTCATGTGGAATGTATGAACGAGGAAAGGATGGTTAAGAAAATATATGAGACGAGTGTTGAAGGCAACAGGAATAGAGGTCGTCCGCGAAAGACCTGGCACGATCAGATACTACAGGTATTTGAGGATGGCCCTGTTAGAACTTGTATGGGAAGATGTATAAATGTGGCCGAAGCAAAAGTGATGTGCCAGGATAGAAGAGTGTGGTGTTCAATCCTGTCTGCCTACCCCTGCGGGTTACCGACGTGATGGTTAGTTAGTTAATTGAAACCTTTTTCTATCTTCTAATTTCTCCTGCTTACTGAGTTTAAGTGATCATATTTCTGATTATGGAAAATTTGTTCGAAGTACGCAACTTTGCTTAACTGTTATAAGTTCAATGATGATGATATCGATACATTAACAACATTGTCTTTGACGTTTTAATTGGCAATGGGTGACCGCGCATTCAGGAAACCGTAAAGCGATAATATGAACGCGATGTTTATAAATTGAAGTCGATTAATATTTAAGAAAGAAACTGTGTCACACCGGTTCGTTTAATGTCGTTTCACGTAGCCTTCCATTCCTTATAAAGTAAAGTGGCCATTGTGTGCGGTATGGCTTTAAACAATAACTGTGCAGTTTAATAAAGCGTATTATTTTAAATTAATTCCTTGAACAATCCCGTAATATAATTATTCTACATACCATATATATTTTGTTATGCACATGACAATACTTTGAAAATGCGAGGGATTTACTGTAGCTCATTTAAAAACTTAACCTATTAACTCCTGTGTCGGTGATGTAACATAGGTCTACCTGTCATAGAAAATATGAAATATCTACCTTATTTACGAAAACTAAAACGTCCCATTTTTTGTAATCATCAAATCGACATTTTCACACCAAAATGACTAAATTCAACTGTTAGGAATGTACTGATTTTTTAATTAAAAAATATTTATTCACTCTCGTCTTTTCGGCCAGTGTGTAAAAGAGAGAAGAATATTGCACATCGCAGTTAAATCGAGCAAGAAAGAGCACGACAATACCACACATTTCATGTAGGACAGAGATGGCGGTTACTTGGGTTTCGGCGAAAGCGAAAACTGTATAGAAAGAGTACGGCAGAGTCGGGTAACACGTGTTAGACAAAGACGGAGTGCAGGCGACTGACGCGAGCTGGCGACCGCGCCGTTAAATTCAGTTGCTAATGATACGTCGGCCGAAGCGCACGCAAATTCGATATGCCATGATTTTATAATAATTTATTAAAATAATGCAAATATGTATGTTTACCTTACATAATTATATAAAGGGACCTTTAAAAAGTCTTATTTGTATCGTATATATGTATATTTTATCACATATTAAAAACAATGCCGATTTTTAATCAGGTAACACTGTGTTACACCACCGTCCCCGAAGGTTTTTTAGCATAGTATTTTAAGAGTTAATCTACACTGTTTTAATTTTTCTAATTCAATATGATTTATCAATTATATAACCACTTCCAGCACCGGCCAAAAAATTTTTTTTTGTGTATTTTCCTTTTTTAAGTCAATATTGATGGAGTTACGAATTTGTAATAAAAATATGTATGATAAATATTGTCACGTGAGTCTATATATCGAAATCTCTCGAACGGCCCTCACGAATCTAGAATCAACGGGGCTATAATCACTAGAAATATGGAGAAACTACTCTAACGTTCTTGTTGCTATCGTAGATAGAGCGTACTCGGATATTCTCAGTTCTCAATTCTCAACTATTTCGAGCTGTTATATACATATGTGTCACAACAATAGCATAGTTCTATTGAAAATATATTTTTTTTGGTTTTTCGGCGAAATCATAATCAGGCACATTTTCACAAGTAAATACAATATACATACGTTTTTCTGGTAGTAAAAATATTTTTTAACAGATACTCAATTCATTTGTGAACTATGATTTAAACCAAATTTGACAGTTGTCAAGTTCTAGATATTTAGTTCAGCCTTACTTTAATTATCTAACCTTACCTAACCTAACCTTACCTAACCTAACCTAACCTAACCTAACATAATCTTACCTCGCAGTTTTATTATGTTCAAATTTCTTAGCGTTTAATGGAAATGCATAAATATATTATGACTCCAATATATAAAACAGAACATCGTTTAAAGTGTGGTAGGTAATAGAGATATAATAAATTGCTAAAATTAAATACACATGCCAGCAGAAAAAAAGAATTTAAGAAAATGTATATACATTCAATGATACTGAGCAGTGAATGTGTAAATTCATCGTTCGTTACATTTTCGCTACAAATATGTTATCGCTGTATCATTATGTAAATAACGGTTAAAGAAAATGAAAAAAATATAAATTGTTTAAATTTAAAGTTAAATTGTTTCCAGTACCAAACGTAGATGATATTTTCAAGCAAGTTTCCATATTAAAAATAAATAAAGAAAAAAACCTTTCAGAAAACCAGGAATATTTCACACTTATGAGAAATGGAAACTAATTCATAATGCCTAAATGTAAAACAACCCAAATGCAACGTCACTATATTTATAAAGCCATTAATTACTATAATAACTTACCTATCGAGATAAGACGCATCAGTAACCTCTCAGAGCAAATCAAAAAAATTAAAATTTACTTAAAATCAAACTTAAACTTAGAGCTTTTTTCATAATACTCCTATACTTTCATTATCAATTTACCTTTTTACTGTATTAATAAATAAATTGTATATACTATGTACCTATATATTATAACAAGGAATAAGAACTGTGGCTCCCTCATCAGACTCAAGAGCTTCTCTTCACTGATGAGATCTACATGACTACTAAGTGTTTAAAAAAAAAGTTTAATCTGATATGTTATATATATGAACTATATTTGTACCATAAATTAAATAAATAAATAAAAAAATAAAAAATATATCATTGAGCTACTGTTACTTACGTTCGTCCTTAAAGTATTATTAATCACGCAATTTAACGATAAAACTATAATAAAATAGTATTTGAGATAATGAAAATATTGTCAAGAATCGCTTCTAGGAATCGTGAAAACAGTGATTAAAACATTCCGCGAAATATTGACACGGCGCGTGCGCGGTGTGCTAACGCGCTTTTCATTGAAAACGCGAGCCCAAGATGGCCGCTTCCGCCGGGTCCCCGACTTCCGGTGGACGCATCGGAATATGCAAAATGGCGCACGCACTGGACGAGGAATATTAATTCCATTATAATAACACGATCGCATCTTGATTTGCACGTAGACAACGGCTGGGTGGATATATGATAGTTCGGCTATTTCTATATATATGTAGATATATACTATGTCTTCCAGCAACAATATTTCTTTTATTTTTACTCCCTTGCCGTCAAAAAAAACTTTGGATCGATTTTTGACCCTTTTCCCGTGATCCAATCGAGCTGAAACTTGGCAAGTAGACTCGTGGCGACGATCAAGAAGATCTATCAAATTTTCTTTAAAAAAATTTAATTATTATAGTATAATTTCGGATTTTTAGAAATTTTATTGGTTTTTTCAAATTGGATAAATTAGAAAAGTTTGATTAGCAACGGATTAGTCACGGAATATTTTCTAAATTTGAATTACTCCGTCGGTATACACAATACGTACTTCACTACGAATGTCGAAAATCTAAATTGACTGACAAATGTTTTTAGAATTTAATCTTCAAAGCATGAAGTGTCTTATCAAAGCTCAAAACATCTGACATTTTAGAAATATATTAAATTACTGTAAGTTTAGTGTTATGTTATATGTTTTAATTCGTCTTTAATTGTTGTTATATTTTACAAAGAAAGGGAGTATAATAATAAATTGGTTTTTATGGGTTACTTTTTTTTTCTTTCTTAGATCTTTTAGCTGTCTTGATAAATTAGACTAGGATAGGACTATCTCTTTTTACACAAATTAATAAATGGCACTATCGACTGTCCTCAACTACTAGAACGTATCTGCTTGCGTGTACCGTCTCGCATAACTAGAAGTCATGCAGGTTTTGCCGTGTAATCTGCAGCCATTAATTATTTCTTTAATTCCCCACGGCAAAGTCTTCCTAGACTAGCAAACAGATACGAACAACTAGACGTCTTTGACAATAACTGTATATTATTCAAACATATATTAAAAGGTGTATTGAAAGATTACTAGTATTTGTCGAATTGGATTTAAATAATTGATTTGTATTTGTATGTGTATTTTATTATTATATTATGACTTTCAAAGCCTGTGCTATATCTTCTCTCTATACATTACTTTTTTTTTGTTTTTAAATTTCTATATTATTATGTTTTTCCTATGCTTCTTGCTTTTTACTTTATATTATATTTATCTTTATATATTTGTTTCTGTATTCTAAGTATTTTCTTCTCACTTTGTCATTACTATGTTTACATGTTATTATGTTTTTTTTCTTCTCTAAACTATATACCTATTCTGTTAATGTACACACTACCTATCTATTGAAAAAGCCCTATAGGGCGTTTATTAATAAATAATAAAAATATAAAATAAAAAACTTCAGTTAGTTCGCCACGTAATCAGGCTGCATGGGAGCAAAAAAACATGTTCTTCCAGCTATGTATCCCAGGGAAAACGCTCATACGGGTGTCAGATAAACGTTCCAAGGATTTATGGTCCTACTGGATTATTACCTCATCCACCATACTATCAGCCAATAGATAATTACTTAGCAGAAGCATTTCAGCAACTTCTGACAGGGTATCTTCAATAACCAAACTGTTGCCAAATTGACAATTAATTACATTCGTAATCAGCTATTCCTTTGCGGTCATTAATTTATAATTAAATTAAGCACAAAAATTGACTTGGTATAAACCACTATATTTTTGGCAACACTAACCGGTTTTGGAACTACCGTTCCTTCTTCAGGGTAAACTACAAACTGTGCATTACAAAATATGGACAATTATTTTTTAGTTTCCGTGTGTACTTTTTCGTATGTATTCGTATTATTTTTAACATTATTTTGTTTTTCGTTTTAAGTGTTTTTTATTCTTATACCAATTTTAATGCGTATTTTTTTATTTCTACATGATAATTGTTTAAACATCTTATATGTTCTTTAATCGTAGTATTAATTTTTTTTTGCTTCGCTAGTTTTTCCCTTAAATAATCGACAATAATTGTATTTTAGTTTATTTATGACAATGAAATTTTTACTTTATAGTTTACCCTGAAGAAACAAGGGCGGTTTCAAAACTGGTTGGTCTGTCAAAAATATAGTGGTTTAATCGACGTAAATTTTTGTGTTTCATTTAATTCTTAATTAGGTTTTTAAAATGAGTGGATACTACATAATTGTGGTTATTTCGATTAAATAGTTTTAAATTTAAAATTTAAAATTTAAATTAAATTTCCATTAAGTGGTTCTCAAGATACCTTAAATTAAAATTAATTAAAGAAACCTTTCACTTCATACCTATACCTACCGGTTTTTAGGAGATTTAAGTGAATGTGCCACCTTTTTTTGCTTATTGCGATATTATATAAGCAATTCATTTAGACCTTTAAAAATGCCCTGAAAGTGAAAGACCAAAAATAAAAAAAATACTTAGGTACCAGACAAGGCTATTAATTTCAATTTTAAATTCAATTCAGTCGTTACTTCTATTGGATTTTTTAAACCTTCTTTTAATGATAATAATCGCCGCTAGGTTTGCGGGACCAGAAGAGTACGCGTGTCGCTAAAATGGTAACTTATTATTAAAGTAGTTTGTTTATTTATATTTAAGTTAAATAATTAGACGTGAATGCAATGCTGGCCTGTAGTGCGGTAGATTGAATTGATTGAATATAGAAAGGAGTGCTCAGATGGTTTGGTCATGTGGGACGTATGAACGAGGAAAGGATGGTTAAGAAAATATATGAGGCGAGTGTTGAAGACAACAGGAATAGAGGGCGTCCGCGAAAGACCTCGCACGATCAGATATATTTGAAGGATGGCCCTGTTACAAGCCGCAACAACCGTAGAATTTGTATGAGAAGATGTATGAATGTGACCGAAGCAAAAATAGTGTGCCAGGATAGAAGAGTGTGGCGTTCAATTCTCTCTGCCTACCCCTGCGTGAAAACGACGTGATGGTTAGTTAAGTTAAATATAAAATTTTGGTTCGACTGTGCCTGTCTCACTAGAAATATCTGTGTTGAGACAGGCATAGTTTAAAATGGTATGTAGATACAAAACATAGTATGTAGATATATAGTAAAATAATAATTTGTATTTGATGAAGTTTTGTGTATTATAGTAACATAATAAAAAATACATCATATGTATGAGGTTATAATGTGTGTTAGTGTGTTTGGGCAAGTGTATCTCTCCCCTTGTTTCGGATCCACTGTTTTATTTTGTATTTTATGTTAGGGTTGTAAATTGTGGTTAACCCAGGTTGCTTTAATTCATCAAGCATGCAATTAAATCATTACGGTCCAAAATTTTTAAAGCTCCTTTGTCCATACGTGGTATGTAACCTTGGGATTTGTAGATTTAGTTTGTTTGAGCGTGTGGTAATTATTGATTGAGTTGGTTTAAAGTTTAAAATGTGTATTTTTGTGTTTGTATATATATTTAGAGTAAATAAGTAATTTCGTTTGTATTTTCACAAGAAACTTAAACCTGAAAAAAACATTTTGAACGTTGTTACATATTCCGTTGAAATACTTCTTCTTTTATGACATTCTCATTTGGTGATTTTTATAAATTTTACATAATTGTTTAGTTTAATTTTAATGATGTACGTATATATTTTTTGTATTATTCAGTGGTTCCAAACCTTTTCAAGTTCACTATTTTCAATATGTGGATATTGAATTTTTAATAATTTTTTAAACTCCTTAATTAACACAACTTGCGTATTTTACCTAAGAAAAATATGTAATTTTTTAGTATACAGATTAAAAGCTTTTCATAATAGCATAATCTGTACATGTTATAATCTAAACAGGTAACAGAGCTAGTCCACGGTACTTGACAGGTAGATTCTATCCTAAATTATAATTCAAGTTATGGAGATATGCGGCTTCTGTATCGGATATATTCTGACATATATATAATATATGTCAGAATTGAACATGAATTTACAATATTCGAAAAATATAAGTTATTAAATTGATAGATTAAAAAAAGGACAAAAATCGTGCATGTACACACGCACGCACGTTAGAAGTTATATATACTTCTACAAACAAAAACGATCGAAACTTTCGAGAACTCGCATATAAACAGACTCTGACAGCTGAAAATAATTCAATATGGCGTGCTCATTGAGACGTTGTTCTTTTTCAAAAAACATGTACATTTTCAAAGAGGTACCTATCACTTTCATGTTTTATCGATTTACGGCCTAAACAAAATTTTCGAAATTATACAACTTTGATAGCCGCATTGATCGTCGAATGAAAAAATGTGTTTTTTGTTTTGAAAACGAATTTTCTGATAATTACGTAATTTTTGCCATAAGTATTTTCTTGAATATCACTTTTAATCGTTTTTGGCACGGTTGCCAACAAAACCTTACCAAAAAACGGTTGAAAGATTTGTAAACTCGCATGTAAACAGAATCTGACAGCTGAAAGTAATTCAATATAGCGTCGTTAGTTCTTATCGCAATTCCGCTACATGCTGCCTGCGCAACATCCGTTACAATCAAAATTTTACCCTGAACTCGCCAAAAGAAGTACTTTCAAGTCGCATATCTCCATAAGTATTGATATTAATTAGGTCACGATTGCTAAAACATTTCAGGCTTATAATTAAGGCGGGACTCTACCTGAGTTGAGTATTGTGGACGTTCTCTGTTACACCCTGTATGACATTTAAGGGGGGTGGGGGGTTAAGGTTTATTCGCACAAAAAAGGCACGTTTTTGTGAATTTTTTGTGACGTCACAGTTAAAATTTCTTTATTAAAACCAATTATACATTGAAGTATGATATTTGAAGAATATTGTGCAAAATTTTCATGAAAAAATATTATAAAATACGGCAATGGCAGCAATTGTTCGGACGTATCTCGGAAAAAAGTAGAATTTCGGTGCCCCTCATAACTTGATACTGGATCATCTGAAATCAAAAAATCAAAGTTCATTCTTTAGATAATAGTTTTCCCAGGTAACGCTGGGAGGGTTTTTCTAAATTTCAATTTTTCACTCTTTTGGAACACTTTGAAGGGAAAACGCGATTTTTTGCGCTAATTTGTTATTCAAAAATAAAAATTATAGTTTTCAAAATTTCGAAAGGATCGGTGCAGTACTTTTGAAGTGAGGGACACCGACTTTGAAAACGTGAGTTGTGGGGAAAACGCTCTAAAATTTTGAACACTATAAAATCTGGTATAAAACGTTCATAAGCGAATTATATCGGCTTACTACACACTGAATCATCAATGCCAGGTCCATAAAGGATAGGCTTGATGGCATCCAAAACATCCTCGGGAAGAGCACTGTACGTTAACGAATCCAATGCATTAGGGTCGGGTAGGTATAAAAAGTAACCCATAAAGACCAAGTTTTTATTACACTCCCTTTCTTTGTAAAATATAACAACAATTAAAGACGAATTAAAGCATATAACATAACACTAAACTTACAGTAATTTAATATATTTCTAAAATGTCAGATGTTTTGAGCTTTGATAAGACACTTCATGCTTGAAGATTAAATTCTAAAAAAATCTGTCAGTCAATTTAGATTTTCGACATTCGAAGTGAAGTACCTATTACCGACGGAGTAATTCAAATTTAGAAAATATCCCGCGACGTTATCGGGCCGCCTCGCCGTTGCTAATCAAACTTTTCTAATGATACCAATTTGAAAAAACCAATAAAATTTCTAAAAATCCGAAATTATACTGTAATTATTAATTTAAAAAAAAAATTGAAAGATCTTCTTGATCGTTGCCACGAGTCTACTTGCAAAGTTTCAGCCTGATTGGATCACGGGAGAAGGGTCAAAAATCGATCCAAAGTTTTTGTTGAGGCAAGCAAGCAGACGCCACGAGTTAATATAAAGGGAGTAAAAATACTCATAACTTCGTCAATTTTGTTCCAATCGACTTGAAATTTTGACACAATATTCTCGAGATATTATGCATTCAGTTAAAAAATGCAAAAAAATTACCTTACCCCCCCTTAATTTTCAAAGAACGAAAGCAATGTGTGTACATGTTGATAACCACTGCTGCAGATAAATCAGCCGACCTGATGTTATATATTCCGCGCTACTTTCACTCGGCGAATGCCTTCTCCTTATTGGTCGAGATGCTCTTAGATAAAGCGAGTGATGGCTGTCAACGTCCCCCGCCGGTCGTGGGTGCGAGTCTAGCCCCGTGTCCGCGCAGGAAGCCCGGTGAACGTGTTCCAGTTAGCCGGACACGACGCGGGTATTCAGGTCGACGTAAATTACCATCGGCCTCTCGCCCGGAAGCGGAAAGTGTGCCCCGAGTGGTGCGTTTACAAGAAGAGCGCAAAGTTTTCTGCGTAAGCTGGCAAACACTTTTTATTGGGTAGTTATAATTTTTAGAACATAAGCGCGGCTATAAAAAAAGGATATGACATTATCAACTGCCATGGGAAGATTTTTTTCAATAAACTAAACTTTGAAATATACCGGCTGTACCAGAGCT
This sequence comes from Agrypnia vestita, assembly GCA_016648135.1. Lineage (NCBI taxonomy): Eukaryota > Metazoa > Arthropoda > Insecta > Trichoptera > Phryganeidae > Agrypnia > Agrypnia vestita. The sequence goes on along the minus strand of JADDOH010007795.1, from coordinate 66,285 downwards.
AGCAGCAGAAACTTAGCCGGTAAATTCCTGACAATGCTATGAGTCTAAAATGTTCAAGCAACCATGACCTAGTATCAATAGTTATGGAGATAAACAGTATCAAAGTTTGCAGTTTTTTTCAATATTTCTGACTTATTTTTATGACTTATTTCTTATGTCGATTATAAAAAATTAATTCCCTTTAATACAAGTCAAATAAAATGATAAAAACCTAGCAAAAATTGAAAAAAGTTTTTTTTACTAAGTTTTTACAATATTATTTTAGTTGTATGGAAGCAAATGAATTTTTCATAATCGATATAAGTTACTGTAATGATAGTTCAACATTTTACAAAAAATAAGTCAAAACTATTGAAAAAAAAATGCAAACTTTGATACTGCATATCTCCATAACTATTGATATTGGGTCATGGTTGCTTGAACATTTTAGACTCATAACATAGGCAGGAATCCACCGGCCAAATTTCTGCTGCTTGCTCTGGTACACCCTGTATAAATCGTTAAATCCAAAATTATACTGTAATTATTAAATTTTTTGAACGAAAATTTATAAGATCATTTTCATCGTCGCCACGAGTTTGCCTGCAAAATTTCAGCTCTATTAGGAAAGGGTTAAAATTGCAGCAGGATTACGGGAAAATGGTCAAAAATCGATTCAAAGTTTTTTCGGCAGACAAGAAGACTCCACGAGTTAAAAGAAAGGGAGTAAAAAACCATTAAAATTTCGAAAAATCCAAAATTATACTATAATTATTAAATTTTTTTAAACAAAAATTTGTTAGATTATTTTCATCGTCGCCACGAGTCTGCCTGCAAAGTTTCAGCTCGATGGATCACGGGAAAAGTGATAAATTCGATCCAAAGTTTTTTCGACAGACAAGCAGACGCTATATTATTATTATTATGAATATAACATTATCAACTACCATAGCAAGATTTTTTTTCTTTTTTTTTCTATAAACTAAACTTTGAAATATATAATGGTTTAAAAAAAACCCACCTACACTCGGTTTAAAAGATTTATTTTTAAATAGAGATGCAAACACGGAATACCTGTCACATCAATATTCTTACTATGTATTTTCAAACTAAGCTAAACGCTTGTGCTATTAAAATAGAACTAACTTGCTGGTCTGGAGTGAGGTTTGAATCTGCGACCTTTGGATCGCGAGGCGAGATTCTTAACCACAAGACCAACAAGCTACTTAATTAACTTATCATCATACTATTTCCTCGCAGAGGTAGCCAGAGAGATAGAACACCACAATCTTTTACCCTGTTACACCACTATTGCTTTACCCACTTTCATACATCATCTCATGTACGCTATTCGGTTGTTGAAGCTTTTAACAGAGCCATCCTTCAATATATGGTCATGTTAGGTCTTCCGCTGACGCCCTCTGTTTCTGCTACCTTCAACATTTTAGTTAGAATGAATTTTTCGTATTAGATACGAGTGCTTTTCGGAAAGTTGCTCGCCGCACAATTGCTCGCCAGGAGAGTTTCTTGCCAAATACGTGACATGATGTTTTAGTTCCTTTTTACATGAAACTGTTTATTGAAAAAATATTTTCAACTATTTTCTTTAACTAAAAAGTATCTATATATGTTAGGTTATTTGGTGGCGAGCAATTGTTGGCGAGCAACTTTCCTAGCGAGCAACTATGGGTGAGCAATTTTCCGGTAATCGATATGAGTTAGTTGCTTCAATAATAATATAGTACAATTTTTATCAGAAGATAAATTAAAAGAATAGAAACTTTGAAGTCGTTTATTTTCATAAATATTGATATTAGAACATTAATGATGAAAAATTTTCAACACATACTTTAGGTTAAAAATATTGTGGTTCTATCCGATATTTTTTATGTTTATAGTGTTTAACTTGTGGTTGGACATTATTATTAATTTTATCTTTAACACTTCGTTTGACACCACTTTACTGAGTAATTACCAACTAGTTTCGGCTCACACCTGAGCCATATTTTTATTTAATTATTTAAGGAAATAGACAGAATAATTAATACATAATCTGTCTATACATGTTATCTTTATGTGACCAGTGAAAGTTCCTGGGGTTAAAGTAATGGAATAGAAACTAAAATTAAACACCATAAAAATAAGACTTAGGTGAAAAAAGTCAAATTAATGAAATTAAATCAAATTAAATTAGAAAATAAATTTACTATATATTAAGTGCCAAAAAGAAAAAGAAAGAAAGTCAAAACCAAAGTTAAATTAAACTAGAAGATAAATTAACAATACATAAAATACAAAAAAAGGAAATTTGAGGATATATGACACTACATAAAGCATTAAAAGATAAGAAGGGAAAGGAAAAGGAGAGGACATGCTTGTACACACATATTTCTTATATTCATCAGTGTAGAATATATACAGTATACTCGTATATACACTATATATATATACTATATTATACTATATATATATATATATATATATGTATAGTGTATATACACTACATATATATGTATAGTGTAGAGATATTTTATTTAAAGTTAAATTCACCACAACGTGTTTGCCTCGTTTGAAAGTTAATTAATTTAATTAACAAAAACTTTTTATAAACCACTTGGAGTAAACCAGGTATTCAGTATGCGTCTGTCCTGACGAAGATACAGTGGTATCGAAACCGGTAAAGTTACTCCAAGCGGTTTACACAAAGTTTTGAGTTAATTAAAATTAATAGTTCTATCACACTGCCAATCGGGAATATCCTATAAAGAGATACAAAATATTGTAAAGCTTTAGCTATAACATTCTAATCTGAGTTCTAACTTAGTTTCATGTTACATTGTTCATGTCGAGCTTCTCATAAAACATATTCTGTGTTAAGAATGACATTCAGTGCATTTCTGTCTCATTTAGCTCCTTTTATAAAGTTAATTTTAATAAATTAAAAACTTTGTGTAAGGTATTTGGGGCAACTTTACGTCTTCCGGTTTCGATACCCCTGTATCGTTATCAGGAGGGATACACACTGACTATCCATTACCCATTTTGGTAAACAGGTTAATTTATGAATTGGGGCGTGGCGACAGGTGGGGTTAATTGATAAGTTGACGCCGAAACAGAGAATACATCAAGTAATGGGTTATTTTTTAAATTTAACTGGTTATTTAATATATTGGCTTTAGTTTTCAGGCATTTCTTGATTTCCATAATATTTCTTAGTTATCCAATCAAAGGCTTCTATTATTTATGTGGAGAATCTCAGTACCATTATATTTTTTAAATGCGTGGTCTGCTTCCAATAGAAGGTTGGGGAATTCTGAGAAGTTGTTATTATTCAGACATCATTTAAGCCGTATTAAATCTATTCGTTAAAGCATCCCAACAGAAGCAACAAAATTATTAATAAACGCATACGTTATATCTCGCTTAGACTACTGTAATGTAACAGGAAATAAATAAACGTATCAAAGCCTGCGCATATCTCACACCATCTTCAAAACCTTCTCTGGCTTAAATTTCGAGAGACAATTGAATATAAGTTACGCCTCTATTCAAGGCTATTCACAACATGGCCCCTCAATATATTATCGACTTCTGAATTCCATTTTCCGCAAATAACAGATAACAAACTCTTCGCTCAGCATCAACATCTAATGAAAATAGATTAGTTGAAGTAAATCGCGTCCACAAAACCAATTTCAGTGACCGTGCTTTCGCGGTGGCTGGACCAAATTTGTGGAATAAACTGCCTAATAAACCGAGACAAACAATTAGTGAATTAGTTTGTAATAATAAATAAGTGTTTTTAGTCAGTAAAATGTTTTGTGTGAAGAGCCCTTGAGGTGAGTACTCACGAAAACGGCGCTATATAAATGATCCAACTATTATTATTATTATAATTATCTTAAATGTTCAATTACTCAGTGATACTCCAAGTGTAAATACAAAGTTTTTAATTAATTAAAATTAATAGTTATGTCCAACCACAAAGTTGATAATATAAATATCAAAAACCTTTTATAGTTTGTTCAACTCCATATTCAGTGACTTGAATCTTTTCAATTCATCAGTCTATGAATTTAAAACTCTTAGATATTCATCTCAGTCATAAAACTTTTTTTCCTCTTCTTTAATCCATCTTCTTTCTTTTGAACATAATTCTTATATGTAATTTTTATCTTGTATGTTTCTTTAATTCACATTTTTTCTTTTGTCCAGACCTAGTTTATATATATATATATGCAGATGTATTGATCAGATATCTTTATGCTATATCTACATCTTTTGCACTTCTTTTTATTCTTATCTCTTCTCCTTTTTACTAATAGATTTGTCCTTTCCTATCCATTCCTTATTCCCCTTTTACCTATAATTCTTTGACTCTCATAGTTTGTTCGTAACTTAAAACTTTCACTTTTTTTTTTTCGTATAACTCAAGTATTGTTGCTATATGTTAATAACATGTTAATTCTGTGGAAACTTGTAAGATGGTCTCTATACTGTTCAATAACCATGTGTAATCTGATTTTATATGTAGTGTTAGTTTCCCATGAATAAATAAAATTAAAAAATTAATAAAATAACTGTTCATATTCAACAGAAATTTGAAGACCCCATGGCAAAAAGTTGTTAACTAACATTCAAGTCATTTTGAGATAATTAGACATTTGCATTTCGCCTTTGAAAAATATGTTTAATTGCTAATTCAAGATTATTATTTTTTTGTTTGTGTCACTAAAATATGAAAAAAGTATTTAAAAAGTAAAAAAAACGCATTTATGCACAAAAAAATTAAAAATATACTAATTTTCCCTAAAAAAATGTAGTTGACAACAATTTTTTCGCCTCTGGAACTCATTTTTAATAGAATAACACCTTTTTAAAATTGTAAAACACGAACATCAAACAACCCTTCAGATGCTATCCGTTTTTACCATCCATTATCCAAAATTACAAAATACCTGGCATGTTAATTAATAATACAAATCATGATATGTAGTATATAAAATTATTGAAAAATAATATATAAGTACATATTATAATAGTCTTTAAATAAAAACAAATATATAACAGTACTGCCAGAGTAAAATTTATACTAACCATAAATATTCCAATCAAATTAAAAGGCGTGTTAATTTCAGAACGATATCATGAACATGTTATTATTGAAGATAACATGTTCTTTCCATTAGTAACTGATCTGATTTTTATGAAAAAGTGTAGGTAACATGTTCTTCCCATTAGTAACTGATTTGATTTTTATGAAAAAGTATAGTTAACACGTTCATCCCTATGATTTGAACATGTTGTAATTATTACTCCCTTTATATTAACTCGTGGCGTCTGCTTGCTTGCTTGACGAAAAAACTTTGAATCGATTTTTAACCCTTTTCCCGTGATTCAATCGAGCTGAAACTTTGCAAGTAGACTCGTGGCGACGATCAAGAAGGTATATTGAATTTTCGTTAAAGAAAAATAATAATTATAGTATAATTTTGGAATTTTCGAAATTTTTAATGGTTTTTTCATACAAATCAGTAAGTTGTATGGAGATTCCGACGCATACGGTAGACACGAAACCAGAAAATGAGAAAGGGAGCATTGTAAAAACTTGGTTTTTACGGGTTACCTTTTATTTAAAGTTCTAAACTTATTTCCAATGGAAAGAGCGTGCAATATTTACTCATTTTTGACAAAAATGTTAGTTAACTTCTTCATTTGATTGGGACAGATGTACCCGAGGTGTGGTTTGTCCCATCTGGTGCGCGCGGTGGGTATCATATCTAAATGATTGCGCAATTACTCGGAATATCTGCTCGGCCGGCGGAGGTGGAATTGAATAAAATTACTCGAAAATAAGCGAATAAGGGGCCGAGCGTGGCGGGGGCCGCGGGGGCCACGGGGGCCAGGGGGGCGGCGCTGCATATACGGGCAGGGCTCTACATGGCCGGGCGGGGCGACTGCTTTTTACACTCTCGCCCCTCCAAAAGGGCCGCAGCCACCAGAGACGCCTTGGCACCGGCCCGGCGCTCCGTGGACCAGTGGACACGGCCGCTGCCTCCTGCAGAACTCCTCGACACAGCCGCTTCTCTGCCCGACGTTTCGAGATAATAATATAAGATAAGATTATACATTGAGGACAGTAGTAGGATAGAGGACCTGGAAACAGCGATCTACATCATAAATAAAGAACTGGAGGAAATATCAAAATGGCTCCAATTCAACAAACTTAAATTAAACGTTTTAAAAACAAAATGTATGATAATTGGAAGCAAAAAAAGAACAACCAAATATAATGTGAAACTAGAAAATGAGGTATTAGAAATCTTAGACAATATAAAATACCTACGTGTAATTATAGATTCAAAACTAACATTTACAAAAAATATTGAATTTGTGGTTACGAAAATCGAAAAAAAGTATCCTTACTTGGAAGAATTATTAATATACAATACTATGATTCTCCCGCACATAAATTATTGTTCCAGTATATTATTTATAAGCAACGAAGGCATGCGAAAGAAACTACAAATAGTACAAAACAGAGCGATGCGCATAATACTGAAGTGTAATAGGAGAACTAAAATAACAAAAATGTTGAATGCCCTAGGACTGGAAACTGTAAATCAAAGAATAAAATATAATGTAATTGTCCAAATATTTAAATTTAAACATGGATTAGTAACCAAATACTTTGATGACAGGATGAAGCTGAATAAGGATTTTCATTCCTACAATACAAGAGGAAGCGACAACATAAGACTACTAAAGAAAAAGAAAAACAGCTCACATAATTGTATGATGTGTAAAGGTATAAAAATCTTCGATAGCCTGCCAAAGGAAATTCTAAACATGGAGAATATTAGGAAGTTTAAACTGAAGTGCAAAAATTATATTATAAAAACATGTATTAGCCCATACAACATTATGTGTGGAACTAAATTATTAAGATAAATAAATAATTGATTCCCTTTTCGATAAAATACCATCCACAATAACAACTGTGACAGAATAACCTGCAACAACTCATGCTCAATAATAAATCCAAAAAAGGAAATCAAATATCTTAGAGTAAATATAAACCAACATCTTAAATGGCATAGCCATATCAACGGGTTGACGAAAAGAATTAGAAGATGTATATATATTTTCATAAGACTACGAAACATTCTAAGCATAGACAATTTAAAAAAGGTATACTATGCAACTGTCCATTCACTACTCCAATATGGAATAATAGGGTGGGGTGGAACTTATAATAATGTAATAGATCGAATTAAAGTAATTCAGAGAACAATGATTAAAGTCATACTTAAAAAAAAATCAACATTCCCCACACAAACACTATTCAAAATGTTTCCAGTCCCAAAGGTGGAATCTATATACAAAAGAGTATCAATTATGCAACTTATCAAAGAAAACGATCAGGCAAATTTTGAAAAAACACAACACCAAGATTAAGAGACAATTTTAAAATCCCAAAATGCAATACAAAAAAATATCAAAAAGGTTTCATATACTCAGGCATGAAATTTTTTAACAACCTCCCAATCGAAATGAAAAAGATAAAGGATACAGAACAATTGAAGAGGAAATTGAAAGAACATCTCTTTGAACTGAACTAGAACACCATTATCTTCAAAGTCAAAGACGTTCACTCTACTACTTCATCCTAGATATATAATATAATATAAAATAATAAAATGTAAGTAATTAAATGTAAATTCATAGTTCCTTGTCCGAGCACAAGAGAAATGCTCTTAAATGGAGAGGAACTATGAATAACACAATTGTGTAATAAATATTATATTGAACAATATGTTCATGAATGCAAAAAAAATAAAATAAATAGAGAACTCTTGTCTGGAGTGTGCTGATGTATGGCAGCGAAACATGGACCTTCGGCCAGAGCATTTCCGGGAGGCTAGCGGCCTTTGAGATATAGCGCTACAGGCGCATGGCGAGGATCCATTGGTCGGAACATATCCGAAACGATGAGATGTTGAGCAGGGTGGGCGAAAAGAGGCGACTCCTCAACAGAACCGCCCAACAGCGAGCAATTTGGATAGGCCGTAATATAAGGTATCCGGGCCTGCTTTTAACCATCGTCGAGGGAAATGTTGAAGGCAGCAACATAGAGGCCGCCCAAGATTAAGCTACGTAGACCAGATTATCGGAGATGTGCGCTGTAGCACCTACCAAGAGATGAAGGGGCTGGCAGGTGACAGAGAGGAGTGGAGAGGGCGAGGGCTTGTTGCAGACCAATCCTAGGATTGCGAGCCAAAAAAAAAGATGGAGAAGATACAGAGAGAAGTCAGAGATGCACCACGGTATATCCCAGAAAACTACACGCAGAAGATACTGAATGGCCGTGAAAACCTGAGAGCATTTTGATTGTATTTAAACATCTGCCACCGCTTTTGATTCCTCTGTACCTTCGTCATGACGGACGCACAATAACTTCCATATTATATAACATATAGTATTGTTTGGAGTGGAATCTGACGACGAGGCATTGAAATGGGTAATATGTAAAATAATGGATTATTCGTTAAATTTGATTTGTCATTAGATTTTCCGTTCAAATTTTTAACTTATAACATTTCTAAATGAAATAATCAAATGCCTTTATTATTTATATGTAAAAATTAATGAAGTATTCTTTTTTAAGATTGTGACCTGTCTCTAATAGTTGGTTTGCGAATGCTGAGAAATTATTATTACTTATAAAGACATCGTAGTTTTTTATTTTTTTTTATAATATAAAAATAACTTTCATTTTCCTACATAAAATGCCGATCAATTAAGTTTATACACACAATTTGATCAGACTTGAGAACGTGAAATAACGAAATAACAATAAAGTCATTGAAATGTAAAATATAGATACTAAATACCGTGTTATTTGTTAGATTCAATTTATATGAATTTTATCGCACATTTTTGTGTTTTCACTGAACATTATTGTCACGTGTCATGGCTGCGGGAGGAATTAATGAAAATCAATACAATAATATAATTACTACCGGGATATAATTAATATCCCGGTAGGGGCCAAATATTTTTTTGTGTATTTGATTTTTCTGTATGTCTTTCTAATTGATTAATGATTCTGGTTTTAAAGTTTGTTGATTTTTACTCCCTTAATATTAACTCGTGGCGTCTGCTTGCTTGCTTGACGGCTTGCCGTCGAAAAAACTTTGGATCGATTTTTGACCCTTTTCCCGTGATTCAATCGAGCTGAAACTTTGGAAGCAGCCTCGTGGCGACGATCAAGAAGATCTATCAAATTTTCGTTAAAAAATAATAATAATTGTAGTATAATTTTGAATTTTTCAAATTTTTAATAGTTTTTTCAAATTGGAATAATTACAAAAGTTACTAGCAACGGCGGCCCGATAACGTCGTGGAATATTTTCTAAATTTGAATTACTCCGTCGGTATACATAATAGGTACTTCACCACACAAAGCATGAAGTGTCTTATCAAAGCTCAAAACATCTGACATTTTAGAAATATATTAAATTACTGTAAGTTTAGTGTTATGTTATATGTTTTAATTCGTCTTTAATTGTTGTTATATTTTACAAAGAAAGGGAGTATCATAAAAACTTGGTTTTTATGGGTTACTTTTTTTTCTCTCTTCGCGGTGGACGATGGTGTCTCGGTGGTGTGCTGGACGATGGCGTCTGGACAAAGAGGAGTGAAGCTGCTCCGCCCTCCTTGTGATGCAGCGGGGACCCTCGGGCTGCCGCGGTAATGGCTCCTCTTGTTTACCTGATCTGGTGGTACACGCCGCAGCCTCTGCATCTGTAAACATCTTATAAAACTTTTTGCCTCCGTCGTGTAATGTATTTATTATTTTATTTTATTTTTTCTTAGCGAGTACCAGCGCCTTGTCGGCTAGGAGAAGTACCGACTCGGCATCATCGCTATTCTCTTCAAGAACACACACTTCCATCCCTACTTCTTCCATCTTGTCGAGTCTTATCATGCACGTGCGTCGACTGGTCTGGCTTACAAAAGAGCATTATTACTTATTTATTTATCTTAATAATTTAGTTCCACACATAATGTTGTGTGGGCTAATGCATGATTTCACTTGGACATGTTGCATTCCATCTAATCATTTAAATGTTTTTATAATATAATTTTTGCACTTCAGTTTAAACCTCCTTATATTCTCCATGTTTTGAATTTCCTTTGGCAGGCTATCGAAGATTTTTATACCTTTATACATCATACAATTTTGTGAGGTGTTTTTCTTTTTCTTTGGTAGTCTTTTGTTGTCGCTTCCTCTTGTATTGTAGGAATGAAAATCCTTATTCATCTTCATCCTGTCATCAAAGTATTTGGGTACTAATCCATGTTGAATTTTAAATATTTGGACCATTACATTTTATATTATTCTTTGATTTACAGTTTCCAGTCCTAGGGCATTCAACATTTTTCTTATTTTAGTTCTCCTATTACACTTCAGTATTATGCGCATCGCTCTGTTTTGTACTATTTGTAGTTTCTTTATCATTCCATCGTTGCTTATAATTAATATACTGGAACAATAATCTATGTGCGGGAGAATCATAGTATTGTATATTAATAAACTTGTATTTTTATTTATATGTCTTCTTATTCTTCCAAGTAAGGACACTTTTTTGCGATTGTCTTCACCACAAATTCAGTATTTTTGCATTATTAAACATACCTGGCTTGCCTAATTTAATCAACATTTTTCTTCGCGATCTTTTGTTTGATTTAACAGCACTCCATGCACCAAACATTAAGAATAAAAGAAAAATATGCAGTGGCTAGCAGTGTGAACAAGCGATAAATACATATCGCGAGTGAGTACATACGTGCGAAATCGAGCGGGACGATCTAGCGATAGACAAAAATTGCAGCGAAGATTCTAGTGTGAATTTAAGAATGGTGCTCAATTTAATTCGTGTCCAGTGACTTTGTGTAATAAATCACTCACTGTTGGCTCTACAACCCCTGGTGGGTCTTGTCCTCCCATGAGTCTTCCTCCACTCATCTCGGTTTTGTGCCAGCTCTCTCCTAAAATAATTGTCATCCTGAAAAGGGGCAAGATCGTCTGGCTGTCCGCGCCATGTAACTTATTCACAATCGATATAAGTTACTGTAACGATAGTTCAACTTTTTGCAAAATATAAGTCAGAAATATTGAGAAAAAAATGCAAAATTTGATATTGCATATCTCCATAACTATTGATATTAGGTCATGGTTGCTTGAACATTTTAGACACATAACATAGTCAGGAATCTACCGGCCAAGTTTCTGCTGCTAGCTCTGGTACACCCTGTGTATATAGGCCAAACATATATAGCCGACCTACCCGATTAGATTGATAAATTTTGTAATTAAGTTGGTTATTATCTATACCTGATGATGAGAAGGACTGCCCCTCTCGAAACTATAGTAGTAATTTAATACCCAACTCATATTGTATGTGTGTGTATATTACAAAGTAAAGTAAAACGTATATCAAAGAGTTAAGGTTGTTATTACGGTCGTTAGATATATTTAACTGTAATTTCGGATATCACTCGGATATTTTTTTATTTTTTATTTATTAGAGACACTAACAGGGTAATGGGTACATGATACTCAGATAATAAACATTGTAGTGAAGACTATGCCCATTATCCCAATCACGCTCTAATAACATATATTTTTGCAATTAATTATATTATATATTTTGTGTTTGAGTGTAGTGCGATTAGTATTTAATGAATGATTGATTTAATGGATCTACAGGTTCATGTCATCGTTTAGAAAATGGATGTTGGGTATGAGTGAGTTTTTGAACGAAGATAAGGTGTCTGCAAGAATATCAGCTTCAATGTTAGGGTCAGCACAATATAAATTATATGTGCGACATAACCTTGTAATGGGAGAAAAGTAACCGACATTATTAGTGTGCTGACTTATTCTGAAGAACTCCGGGTTTCTTCCGGACAACTCCAATACATCGGCAATCTGCGAACATGCATCCAATGGGAATCTCTGTCACTTCATCAGATTTGACAAGGCAAAAATCTTATCAACAGAACCATACCTTATACGCAGATTAGTGAGGGAGTCCATTGAAATATAAAAACATCCCAATTTCAATAGAGATGACAGTTACAAACTATCAAGTATTTGGCGCCCTGTTCTAACGACACTGATTCAACCCTTGAAAGAAGTCGCAGTAAAATCCGCCGACGTAACTAGTACATATTGCACACTGGCGACCTCTATTGTAGAAGAAGAGAACACTCCACAACAAAGTGCATACAATTTACGCCCTAGAAAGCAGCACATAATCAGTCCGACCTCCACCTCCGCGGGTAAAGGTCGTCCTCCTGATGACGTTGGATAAGTATCCAACGAAACGTCGAGATTCGCTTCTCGGTAATACATACGGTGCGTATAAAATGTCCGAAATTACAGTTAAACATATATCAAATTATAATGTTGCACCACGAAGTATATGCCAAATCTTTATTTGTGAATGTTTTAGTTTTTCTAGGAGGTATATTAACAATACGCGCGGTAAGTAAAAATGAATAGGTCCTCATGGAATAGATACGTTTCACAAAGAACACGTTTATATGTTTTAAAGTTCTCTGAGAATATTATATTACTACGATGTTGTACAGGCACAATTCGTATTATTAATGTCCCCCTACGTCAGGGGTGGCAAAGCTTTTAGCCAAAAATATAAAGCGCAACGACCTACCTGCTTGTTTTTCGAGGGCTTTGGCTCTCATGACATTCCAAAAAAAAGTAACCCATCAAAACAATAGCAGCTTCACTCCTCTTTGTCCAGACGCCATCGTCCAGCACACCTCCAAGACACCATCGTCCACCGTGAAGGGAGAAATAATATAATTCATTTATCAAAAAAGTAACCCATAAAAACCGAAGTTTTTATTATACTCCCTTTCTATGTAAAATATAACAACATTTAAAGACGAATTAAAACATATAACATAACACTAAACTTACAGGAATTTAATATATTTCTAAAATATCAGATGTTTTGCGCTTTGATAAGACACTTCATGCTTTGAAGATTAAATTCTAAAAACATTTGTCAGTCAATTTAGATTTTCGACATTCGTAGTGCAGTACCTATTATGTAGGTATACCGACGGAGTAATTCAAATTTAGAAAATATTCCGTATATATATTGTTATCGGGTCGCCGTTGCTAGTAATCAAACATTTGTAATGATTCCAATTTGAAAAAACTATTAAAAATTTGAAAAATCCAAAATTACACTATAATTATTATTATTTTTTAACGAAAATTTGATAGATCTACTTGATCGTGGCCACGAGTCTGCTTGCAAAGTTTCAGCTCGATTGGATCACGGGAAAAGGGTAAAAAATAGATCAAAAGTTTTTTCGACGGCAAGCCGGCAAGCAAGCAAGCAGACGCCACGAGTTAATATAAAGGGAGTAAAAAAAGTCACTACCTACCTTTTATTCAAACATGAATTCAAATTGAAATTATCTCGGATTATGAATTATTACTTACTATTACTTAAGATAAATAATACATGTCTCACAGAGACGAGGATATTTAAGGTTTACGACCTGTCATGAGCCTCTCTTAAGTAATCACTTTATACTATGTAACGTTCACCGATTCTACCTAAGATCAACCACACATCTATCAAATTTTTGAAATATATGTTATTTATGTACCTCATTAAAATTTGAATTCAACTACGCTACCGCCTTCCATGGTTAAAATTTGTCATAATAAGTACATAGTACGAGGATAAAGATGTCATATAATGAAGAAATTTTCCGAATTATTTAACTTAAATAGCTAATTTCCAGCTCTTTCCCAAATAAATAGCTTCATCTCTGAGAGACCTATAATTTATCTTAATTTATAATTATCCCTCTGAAAAAAATACATAAATTGTGTTCTTAGATCATACATACAAAAACTATATAATATTTTAATAATAACATACATACAAAAAATATATAATATTTTAATTTTTATATTATAGAGTACTTTTTAATTAACGCAGTAAAAAGTACACGAAGCTAATACGAACGTTGAAAAGATTATGTAAATTGATCAAAATGTTTTGAAAACCTACATTTACAGATATTTTTTACGGTACCTACATATAATAAAGCCCGTAAGTATACTGGTAGATAGAATAAAGAAAGGAGTGCTGAGATGGTTTGGTCACGTGGAACGTATGAACGAGGAAAGGATGGTTAAGAAAATATATGAGGCCAGTGTTGAAGGAAACAGGAATAGAGGGCGTCCGCGACCGACCCGGCATGATCAGATATTACAAGTACTTGAGGATGGCCCTGTTAAAAGCCGCAACAACCATAGAACTTGTGTGAGAAGACGTATGAATGTGGCCGAAGCAAAAGTGGTGTGCCAGGATAGAAGAGTGTGGCGCTCAATCCTCTCTGCCTACCCTTGCAGAGAAACGGCGTGATGGTTAGTTAGTTAGTTCTGTCACCGAGGATTACTAATTTAGAATGTACTGAATTATAGATTTTATGTATCTATCTCTTCCAAAATAATGTTTCCTATAAAATTATGTGCTATATTTCCTTAAAAATCTTTATAATGAATCTATATAATGAATCGGATGATCAAATCAGGCCAGAAATTTTAAATTAATTTTATAAATTTAAAAAAGTTTTTTACAATTATTACAATTACAAATGATTAAATTTCTATTATTGTGAACCCAATTAACTTGTAATACATAATGACTTACGATGCTTATCATTAGAGAAAAATTATAATAATTATGCATGCTGTTAGTATGCACAACTTGAAAGATTTACATATTTTATATCAAATAAATGTGAATCTCTCCTCTCCCAAAGCACGAGTGAAAACTCTTTTGGAGGGGTAATATATTGCCAAGATAATAATGTAAAATAAGATAAATATATAATTACCTCTATAAAATAAAATATCATAAATAAATAAACAAAATGTATCATTTTGATGTGTTGTTTCCATATTTTCATTAGTTAGTTTAGTAAAAATTTATTTTCATGCCCAATACCTTCATTGTCGCGGGAGCCGCTGTTTCCCGACCCCTGCCTTAGGGGTAGTTAGAGACACGCTCTGTCTTGACTAAATCCCTTCTCTATTTTTCCACCTGTAGCGGCACCTGCCCCTCCACATTGTCTGCCCTTAATTGTCCTTGCACCGTTTTTTCAATTTGTCACAGGTATCTTTAGTAGATGACTTAATCATATGTCTATATAATAGACTCTATAATTCTTCTTCTTCTTCTTCCTCAGCCTTTTTCCCTCCACTGATGGATGTAGGCCTCTTCCATTTTCTTCCACTCATGTCTGTTTCTCCCCTCTCGCATCCAGGCTCTTCCTGCTTGCTAGATAATGTCGTCAGACCACCTTTTGGGAGGTCCTCCACTGTAGGATTCTGGGTGCCCATCTAGTATCCTCCTGTAGAGCCATATGTCCAACCCACTGCCATTTTAGTTTCGCAATATTTGAGGGATATAAAATCAAAGGCAGCAATATAAAAAAAATATAAAAAATGTTTAGAATGCAGTCACCGAGAATTACTAATTTAGAATGTACTGAATTCGAGATTTTATAGGAAATATACAAAGCTGCTTCCTCCAAAATATCTATCAAATAATTTGCCAATGCAGTATAATGAAAATGTCCTCAAAATAGGAATTGTTTTTATATTAAGTACCTACTTATTGAAAAAATTGTGTGTTTTCTTTATTATTTTATGCTAGTAAGAACTCGACAATTTAGAGTTTAAATATTGAAAATTTAGAATGAAGAAATGTTTGGAATACTGGTGAAATTTTAATTTTATATTTGGTTTTTTTGTTTTGCAAGAAAATTTTGACAAAAAAGAATTTTCAAAGAATGAACTAGAGAAACAATGAACTAAAGAGGTAATGAACTAGAGAGACAAGAACTAAGAGACAATACACTAGAGAGATAAGAACTAGAGAGACAATGAACTAAGGAAACAATGAACTAAAGAGACATGAACTAGAAAGACAAGAATTAGAGATACAAGAACTAGAAAAACAAGAACTAAAGACAAAGAACTAAAATCACTTGTTGACAATGATCGTCCCAGGATTCTGGCTTAACTGAAGAAAAACATTTGTCAAGCTTCATGTGCTGGAAAAAGTTTATCTAAGCTTTCGTTTACTATTAACGCAATGTATTAAGAATAAAGGCCAAAATTAAGATGGAGCGACAACGTCCTCAAAGACATATCTGCCTTGGAGCTTCTGAACTGGAGAGAGCTGGCACTAAACCGAGATGAATGAAGGAAGACTCTTGAGGAGGCCAAGACCCACCAGGGGTTTTAGAGACAAGAGTGATGATTGTGTTAACATAAAATTTAAATGTTGCACTTGATGCTGTTCAAAAAATTAAACATGTATCTGCATTACTTTTTTTAATTGAATTTCTAAATAAGCAAGTTGCTATGCTCCGCCCTGCATTATGCACGTTATTTAAAAAAATCTATAATTTTATTCGACTTGTATGAAAGCGAATGAATTTTTCACAATCGAAATAAGTTACTGTAATAATAGTTCAACTTTGCTTATCTTCATAACTATAGATAATGGTTGCTTGAAAATTGTTGACTCATTATCAAGGCAGGAATCCACCTGTAAAGTTTTCGCTACAAGCTACGAGTCACCCTGTATCTTGGCAAAGGTGGTTTAAACTTTTCCCGATTTTTCGTGTCGTACACCGCTCTACAAGGTAAACGTTCGCCATCATATCATAAACTCCTCGATTCTCCAGGAATTCCCGATGGAAATAACCGTGGAAATGAGAGTAAGCCAAGTCCTACCCCGCGAGAGGGGATGATGCAGCCCTCACACAGCCTGGGAGTTGCTCCATTTCAAAAATCCTTGGAATATTAATTCATTGATCGCTGTGCAGTGACGGTTTCAATAATTACGCGAATTTAATGGAATATTCTTAAAGGTATGTAGCGGAACATGTAGCGGAAATGCGATACCAGAACTAACGACGCTGTATTGAGTTCTTTTCAGCTGCCAGATTCTGTTTACGTGCAAGTTCACGAATGTTTCGATTGCTTTTTAAGAAAGTTTTTGTTAGTCACCACGCCAAAAACAATTTAAAGTAATACTGGAAAAATATTTATTGCAAAAATGACGCAATCGTCAGATGTCCGTTTTCAAAATAAAAAACAAATTCATTCATTCAACATTTAATGCGTATGTGATTTTTACCGTCTCTATTTATTTATTTATTTATTTTAGCCTCGTATTAAAAGTTGAAAGCTAATCTTAAATTAACATACAAGACATAAAATATAGTAAATTATGCCAATTATAAACTTTCCAATTAAAATTAATTATTAATGATATAAGAAAAGTATGACAATATAATTAAATCTATAGTTTCAATATATGTTGAGAAGGGGTGGGAAGATTGGGTTGGTATGTAGGGTTAGGATAAAGGAAATTAATATGTGAGTATATTAGAATATAAATGAAGTGAACTAGTTAGGGTGCGGTTGTGATTATAATTTTTGTTTAATGTCCGGAAAAGTCGAGTTAAAAACATCAATGTGGTCGTAATTTAAGTTAATGAATTTGTGGATCTGTAGGTGAACGAGTTTTATTTAGAGTTGGTCTTGCAAAGAGGGAGATGAGAAGTAGGTGACTGTCTGCTGTTACGATTTGGGATATGAAACGACAGACGTTAAAGGAGATCAGAAGTATCAACTAAGTTGTGTGCGATAATAAGACTGAGGTATGTGGGAGTGGATGTCTGGTGTGTGGGTTGTGGATTCGGTAGAAGTGAATGGGGTATCTAGGTGGTGGGGGATCGGGAATATTGTAACAAGGGGTGATGTGAAGGGTTGTTCTTGATTATTGATTATGTCATTTGTCGTGTTTAGGTTTTGAACCTGAACCTTTTGAACACCTGAAGAAGGAAACGGACGTTTCCGAAACGTGCAGTGTAACAAGTCTCAAATATAAAATAGTGAAAAAAACAAAGTTCAGTGTTTTATTTCGCAATTTGTTAATAATGGATTTCCACAAAGTCAACGCCGAAACGTTCAATCCGCTATTAAATTCCAGCATTTTCGTCAATTCCTCCCGCAGCCACGACACGTGACAATACTATTAACCGTTATGTTACTACTCGGAATTTCTCACACTAGTGACTACCTAAGCAGGCGCGTGCAGTGGGAACATTGAAGCATGACTTTTTTGTAAACATATATTTTGTAAAAAAATAGAAATAAAATATTTAGGCTACAGATTTTTATGATATATCAATATATGAATACTATGATGACGATTGTGACAGAAATATAGTTGTATTTCGATTTTTTTCTCAAGTAATTGGTTACGTAAAAGTCATGCTGCGATGTTCCCACTGCAAGCCCCTGTACCTAAGGGTACCCGGGTACCCACCCTAGATAGACAGTAGTCAAATAGCTTATTTAAAGGTCACCTCTCATAGCAATGACCATCTTCCCTTTATTTCCCTCCCTTTCAAATAGTTGAAGTAATGGAGATCCAAAAGGATGATGACGTTTAGGAATAGAATTAAACTAAAAATGGGTACCCAGGTACCCGGGTAGTAACATGAGGGTTAATTATTCTATACAGATTAATCTAAGCGATGGAAAAATATCAGAAAGATTCTTCCGACACGCCCAGCTCTTGCGGGCTACTTTGCTTAACCACCCCTGGGTTTGATAAAGCCGCGAGGTTTTCAGTTATCTCGTTCCCAAGAACATGATTTTAATTAGTTTCCCCGGAGAAAAGATTGTCTCGCCCCTCTCTGCGCACACACTCTCCCAGCTTCCGGGGCATCTGCTAATTTCCCGTGTCATTTCCCACAACGCTGTCCGCAGAAATGAAAACTGTTGCCGGCCCGAAGCGCACGGCGATACAATGCCGTGTTTTCGCAAACTTTTCAGGGAAATAAACGTACTTTCGAATAATTGAGTCGCTCTGTCCTTTACAAAAACTAATTTCGCAAGGTTAAGCAAAGAAATTTGATGTAATTTTCACGAGCTTTCTGTGGCGCGGAGGGGGTAGCCGAGAGGCTAGGGTGGGTGGGCGGGGGAGAAAAACTAATTTCCCCGCGCAGACGGAGATGGGATGTTCGAGATCCACTTCTTTATAATTACATTTCTCAAATAAGGGATGCAAATTTCTGCGTCGCATTCCCGGTTGAGGATTAATGTCTGACCCGACGAGAATAATCATTTTTATATATATTTATTTATTTAATTAATTGAAAATATATATATTATTTTATTCCAAGATTTACATACCTAGGATCCCTGATAACAAGCAACAACAATACTACAGAGGAGATCCAGAAGCGCATAGTGAACTCAAATCGCTGCTTTTTCCGCCCTCAAAAGCAGATAAAATCCAGACTGCTGTCCAGAAACACCAAGATATTAGTGTACAAAACGCTTATTAGGCCAGCGCTCACGTACGCAGCTGAGACGTGGGTACTAACTAAGAGGAATGAGCGTGCAATGGACGTTTTTGAAAGGAAAACTTTGAGACGTAACTTCGGACCGGTTCTAGAATATGGACTTTGGCCCAGATGTTACAACAATGAGCTCTATACTCTATTTAAGGAGCCAAACGTCACAAAATTTATAAAACTGGGAAGATTTCGGTAGCTGAGTCATGTGGAGAGAATGTCCGAGCATCAAGCACCAAAGTTCCTGCTGAACTCAAGGCCAATAGGGCGAAGGAGCTTAGGAAGGCCAAAATTAAGATGGAGTGAAAACGTCCTCAAAGATATCTCTGCCTTAGAGCTTTCGACCGAGATGAGTGGAGGAAAATTATTAAGGAGGCCAAGACCCACCATGGGTTGTAGTGCCGAGAATTATGATGATGATGATGATAATATTTTATTACAATGCTATAAAATGTTTACAATTCTTTTTTTTTGTATGCATATAATAATCATAATAACCTTTATTCAGACATTAACATTCTGATTTTCTTGTGACAAGTTAGGCATGTATGTCTTTTGGCAAAGGCCTCCTCCAATTTCCTTCATTCTTTCCTATCTTTTGTTATTCTGGTCTACGCGCCACCTGCTGAAGCCTTGATCACATCACAGACAGAATGCAGATATCTAAGAGTTTCTTTTTGATGTATATACCTCACCAAAAAGAATTATGAATTCTAGTATGTGGTGAGGAATAACCACTTACAATCATGTAGTTAGTGTAATCTAATTAAATAACAATGAGAAAGGTAATATATAAAGGCAATATCTAATATATCAAAATCTTAATTAATAATACAATATATAGAATAAGCAGTCAAGTAAACAATAATATAGAATAAGCAGTCAAAGGAGACCAAACTTTTTATTTTTTTAATTTTTTTTTAAATTGAGATGTGAACACGGAATACGTGTCACATCAATATTCTTACTATTTTCAAACTAAGCTAAACGCTTGTTCTGTGAAAATAGGACTAACTTGCTAGTCTGGAGTGAGGTTCGAACCCGCAACCTTTGGATCACGAGGTTAGTGTCCTAACCACAAGACCAACAAGCTACTCAATTACAAAAGTCAATTATACAATAAATGAGAACCCATTCGGGTTTACTGGGGGAACATGCACACAAGACGCGACCGCAAAACATTCACTATCATGCAATATTTTAGTATTTTTTTTAATATATAAATATTATTATATTTATAAAGCCATCCACTACTATAATATTCTACCTACCGAGATATGCTGCATCAATTTAATACAATACATACATTTCAGAATAAAAAAAAAAATTAAAACCTTCCTAAAATCCAACTTAAATTCATAAATCATTTACACTTATATATATATTTTTTAAATACTACAATATTATTCATTATCAAATTACCTTTATTTACCACCCGTATTATTAAATGATTCACATATGTATGTACTTATATGCAAAATAAAAATGATAACTGAGGCTCCCTCCCTCATCAGACTCAGAGCTTCTCTTCATTGATGAGGTCTACATGACTAACAAAGTAAAAATGTCAATATGTAAATATGTAAGATTTGTATTTATATCTTATATTAAATTAATATTTTTTTAATTTTTTTTATTACCATCGCACATAATTTCATGAATTCAGTAATAAATTCATAGAATAAAAACATTTTACTCGCTGTAAAAGAGTTTCGAATTTGAGTGCATTCGAATGCATTTGAGCTGAAAAGCTCAAATGTACGCAACCATCCATGGAGAGATCCGTACTTGGAGTAAGCCTAAGAGATAGAATTAGAAACGACGAAATTAGGCGCATAACTAGAGTAGTGGATATCATGGATCGTGTAGCGAAGCTAACATGGCAATGGACAGGACACGTTGCAAGACAGGATACTGCAAGATGGCCTCCCAGAGTTCTGAAATGGAGACCTTGGGAAAATAAAAGAGGCATCGGAAGACCTCAAAAGAGATGGGCCGATGATATTGTCGCTGTTGGGGGAAAGAAATGGCTACATTTAGCCAACAACAGGGAAGAATAGAAAAATAAGGAAGAGGCCTATATCCAGCATTGGAAAGACGAAGAAAGATGAAGAAGAAGAAGAAGTAAAAGAGCTGACGCTCGTACTTATGGGAGGAATAATCACATCAGTTCATTTCAAGGATATTGAAATTGAGAAGAGAGTATATCAATATCAAGAATATTAAGAAACAAAATAAATATGCATATAGGTAAGTACATGGGAGTTTTTATTGATTTTTTTTAGTTCATTTTAAATGACGTAAGGTATTGATTTATTTTTTGATATTTCTGGTAATGAATTGAAATTATAATTATTAATTCCTACATAGGAATAATGGTGCTGGCCTACGATTATTTTACTTTATATTTTTAAATTTAGAAATGATCTTGTAGACCTGGAAGTTACAGAATCCATTATTGTTTTTCTTTAAAGATTTGTAGTAATGATAAAATTTCCATTATTTCCATTATAAGAATTGTAAACTCATATTCTAATTAACTATGTGATGTGATAATTAATTAACTGCGTTAGTTCTGAACTGTTGTAAAACAACCAAACAATGTGCATCATACGTACGGCTTACACTTAAGCATTCTTAAATGAAAAGTGGTCTACATACAATGATTTTGATACAAATAAATTACACTTATATTATTGCATTTTAAATATTTTATGAATATTAAAAATATTAATATCTTTATTGTTTAATAAAAATTCCAAAAACATTTAATAATATGTTACACTCATATTTTACTGAAAACTTTATTTCACTACACCAATGACAATGCAAGGAATATATATTTAAAAAAAAATAAAGATGCGAACACGGAATACGTGTCACATCAATATTCTTACTATTTTAAAACTAAGCTAAGCGCTTGTGCTATGAAAATAGGACTAACTTGCTGGTCTGGAGTGAGATTCGAACCAGCGATCTTTGGATTACGAAGCGAGAGTCCTAACCACTAGACCAACAAGCTACTTTATTTCCTTGAACTTCAAAATCAACCTAAATCCAAATGCTTACAATTCAAAAGCTTCCAAAATCCATTGCCCGGTTTTAAAATGTATTTAAGTCTATTTCAAATGCTGAAACAACTCACAAAATACACACAATTTATTTAAGTTATATCCTTTTTCAATAACTTTTTATTTCATTTTATTCAAGTTATAAACAAGTTTTAAAAGAGTTTACTTTGATGTGTCAAAAAAATACTTTTTGGCGTTAGCTAGGCTTTGGCATTCAACTACTCATGTACGAGATTTATCTCGACTAAATCTCTGATTATCTCATCGTATCTACACCCGCGGCTATGAGCCTTTAAGGAAAAGGAAAGGGAAGTATGACACAGCGTCATCGATCCCTCTCCGCTGGATCTGTCACAGGCTCGACTCCAATTAACGTCATGTCTTCAAATTCTGAGAGGGATGACGATAAAGGTAATGTCTGAAGTTGCAGAGGATACGCAGCCAGGTGGCACACGTGGAATGGCCATACCTCGAGTCGCGTCTCTTCTAATTGACACTTAAATTAATTGCCGGTGTGATGGCCTCGCGTGTCGTCGTGGATACCTTCGTCCCGGGGACATCTGCCGTCTCCTGGTACACGTAAGGCCTGGTGACAAAATTGTCTCTGCTCATCGGAACTAACTCAATAAAAAAGGCAGCTACTGCTAATAATTCAAGGGCTCCGCATTAAAAAAAAACGAGCGAACCTCACAGTAGTCGCATGTGATGTGTAACATTTAACATCTCACAATTAAAAATATCATTTGAGCATTTGTTTAAACACTAGCAAAGCATTTAAACAAAATTATAAAAAGCTGGCACATATATATTTATTAATAAGTAAATGCAAGTAAAGAAAATGCATTATTGAACTTTGCCGCACTAGGTAGGTACCGCATATCTACACAGGCATTTTGTTTAGAAATGTGTTTGGTCAATTATATGTTTTTATCTATTTCATAGATGGCGGTAGTGTGCTGTCGTACATATTGTATGAAAGCTTTGAATAAATATTTGAAAATAATCACATAAAGTACATAAAATTTGAGAATGTAAATCATTAAGGGTAGTTATTGTTTACATCAATGTAAAAAAAAATTAATTATTAATTTGATAGTTTCGAAGATATAAGCCAAAATATATCAAAGTTACAACATCCACACGCTTGTGATGACAACCAGCCACGCAACATTTATACAAAATCAGAAGCATTTGCTGGTAGTGTGCGTCTTCGCTATGATGGCACTGATTTGTTTATAAGCGATGATTTTTTGTCTATGTCCGCGCGCGCTCATTGGTTAAATGAAATTGTCTTATTTCCTGTTACTCATTTCCGTCCTTTTTCACCAAATTACTGCCACAGATTGCAGGAAAGCGAGAGGAAAGATGTTACACATCAAAAATTTATATTTTCATGAAAACCTTTGCACACATTGCCAACAGGTGGCGGTAGAAAAATACAACTCACATAATGTGAAACAAGTTGTGCAAATTTAACAGATATACAACTTACAAAAAATTGATAGATGTGGTAGTTTATCGTGGGTGCAATTGTGAACATTACATTGTGTAAAGTGATCATATCAACGATAAGTCGCAGGCCTTATAAATACCCAAATAGATTTCCATACCTACCTTTCCATATAAAAAAATTTCTTCGTATTTTTAAGATATCTATAACATATATTTATTTATTTGAATATTTAAAAAACGGATATCTTGTTTGAATCGTATGGATGTATTGAGATTAGGTTTCGCTGGAGTCATATCACAGCGTCATTAGGAGAGTGTCATATATATATATAGCGGGGATCAAGGACGTAATGATTATTTCTTGCGCGGTCGCAGATTATACGCACTGCTTAGGGGTGTTAGTGTGCTATTGATGTAATTTTAATAACTGTCGATATTGAGGTTACGTTTATTTCCTTCTTCGGCTTTTGTTATGATCTTGTATCTATTGTCTAGTTTAAATTATGTAATTTTTTTTATTTTTTTACTTTACTATATTTTATCAAAATATGTACCTTTTTTCTTTAAATTGTTCTTTGTTTTCTGCATTTAAATAAATAAAAGTGCAATGAACGCTGTGACGGACAGTGAATGAATATTTTGAGTTTGTCCAAAGTTTTCAAAACACGGTTCTGGATTTTGTCCCAGGGACATCATTAATCAAGATATATTATAGAAGTCTCATAGAGACATTATATTTATGGGAAAGTAGGTATGGAAGACTTTGTGTGTTCACAGGGCTTAAGACCTATCGTACGACTGGCTTAAGTGATCACTTTACACAATGTAACGTTCACCACTGAGAGTTCACATAAGACATCTATAATATATCTTGGATAGCGAATGGATTTTGATATGCGGCCGTACTGCCTCGCACCGATTTGTGGCGCGGGGGGTCTTTCTAAGTAACCTTAAAAAATGTCAATCAGGCGACAGATGAGCAGGACCGATAAGGGACTCATAAAACGGTCCTAGGTAAGAGGTACCATTTACTTACGATGTTTAGGTATTGGATCTTGTTAGTGCTTTACGAAAATAATAATAATCATTTTCAATCACCGTGTATAGTAGCGGTTCTGTTTCTTTACCCCAAAATTGTCATTCGTAAAGACAATTATGATGTGTTTGTTGGTCTACATTCTAGGTCACAGGGTTCGAGTCTCATACCAGACTAGCAATTTAGTCCTTTTTATGCATGCATATCTATTTCTTTTTTAATATTATAAAAAAAATCATTGAATGATTCTTCAGGTTTGTGTTTTCTGGGGTATTATGCCGTGTTATTACGACCTTTCCAGCCGACGTTTCAGATCCCATTGCAGGGGCCATCATCAGGTCTGATGTGTTGTGATGAGTGTTGGGGTTGTGGTTTGTATTGGCTCGCAATACCGTGTCGCGTATCAGTCGTGTATCAGTCAATATTGCTAGTCACTTCATAACGCAACATTTTAATTTACAATGTGACAATACACACAATATTGGAGTCATTTGTAAGCAGCCATTGCCAGCATGTAAATAATACTACTGCTGCCGATGTAGTGGTTGCCCTGACAAAGAGAAGAATATGTCTCGAAACCGGTAGACAAAAATCTCAAAATAACAAATGCCTGATCATATAGTTAATGCTTTAGTATTGAAAAAAAACTAACCCATAAAAAAAAAAAAAGTTTTTATTTTACTTCCTTTCTTTGTAAATTAAGTATACCAACATGCAATTAAATAATTGATTGACTGAAAATGAAACATGTCTAGACAAATATCTATGTCAAAAATCTCTAAAAATATCCCTTTATTATTTGATTTCTTCCCAAAAAACCGAAGCTGTTATCTGTGAACCAATTGTCATAAATTTTCGAAATTCATAGTGAAGTACCTCTTATACCTACCGACGGAGTAATTCAAATTTTAAATATTCCGTGACGTTATCAGGCCGCCATTGGTAGAAATCAAACTTTTGTAACGATTCCAATTTGAAAAAACCATTAAAATTTCTAAAAATTCATAATTATACTATAATTTTTTTTAACGAAAATTTGATAGATCTTCTTGATCGTCGTCACGAGTCTGCTTGCAAAGTTTCAGCCACGAGTTGAAATAAAGGAAGTAATAATTTAAGATACGGGCCTATTATATTTAAAAAAAAAACGTATTATATCTAACAATTGCAATGGAACGTACAAAAATGATAGTTGCATCATCAGGTCGCGTAGTCTGATGGAGCGGTGCTGTCGGCGGCGCGCCAGGCATGCGGACCAGCCCGACGGATATGGGCCTGGCCGACGGAAAAGGAGACGTGGAGAGTGCGCGGAGACCGCTATGGAGAGGACCAGCCGACTGGACCTGGAGGTATCTGCTGGAGGCTGCGGACTTCTCCTTAATTGCGCGCGCACGTGAATGAGCCGCATACCGAATCGGTTCATTAAGTCAACAGGCTTCACTTGTTATTTTGTTATTGACAAATTTTATCATTGGAATTAAAATATTTTATATTTTAACTTGTTTGTGGATACTTATTTATAAAAAAAATATCGAACGTATTATTTGTATATATCTACTACATCTTTTATTTGATTAATTACACCAACATGTTTCAGAAAAAAACTTTTTTTGGAATAATCCA
Source organism: Agrypnia vestita (assembly GCA_016648135.1). NCBI lineage: Eukaryota > Metazoa > Arthropoda > Insecta > Trichoptera > Phryganeidae > Agrypnia > Agrypnia vestita. The sequence continues at coordinate 39,618 of JADDOH010007795.1, read as the reverse complement.
AGACTATGGTCCCGTTGTTCATACAATGAAAACAAGTATTTCACTATATAATTTAATGTCCTGTTAATTTAATCTAACTAAAATAATCGTAATCTAAATTAAACAAACCAAACCTAATAACCTAACTAACCAAACCTAATAACCTAATCTAACCTCATATATTGCCTATGAAATGTCAAAATATGCAGTGCATTTTTCGAAACTTTAAAGTGTAATATCTTATTTGATACTTAATTTTTAAACGTAAATTATCTTTCATTTTGTTATTAGCACATTCAATAATATAGTGAAATAATCATTTTCGTTGTATATGCAATTGGACCATTATCTTGGATTTAGCCCTTTTTTTTTCGTTTCAAAAAAAGAACAAAAAAACATTCCAAAGTTACACAGTTATTCAACACCTTGTCGATGGAAAGGTGTTTCTGAAACGTGTTGGTGTAATTAATGAAATAAAAGAAGTAGATACATGCAAATAATACAATTAACATTCTTTTAAAATGTTGATCTACAATGTTGCTGAATCAATTGAAAAAATAACTTATTTATACATTAATAATAATAAAAAACGCCCTGAGTTGGTAGTTAACAAAATGTGTTCAAATAGCATAGCATTATACAGGTGTAAAGTCTCCGTCATATAGAGATGCCAAAGCATATAGGGTGACCATGGTGTAAAAATGCAAAAATATTTTATTTTATTTTTAACATTACCACATATCTATATAGGTATTTTAAAATCATGTTCATAAATTTAGATTCAGGGTAAAGGACCACTTAAACAAAATAATTCGATTTATGTATTTTATTAGAAAAATAATATAAAAATCAAAATACTCTATATGAAAAAATGTATTGAAAATTGAATATATTATCTAGGAAAAATGACAAAAAATAAAACAAATATTTAAGCGAATCTTAAAAACTATAAGTATGCATCACAATCAGATATGTCATCATTTTCGTTATCAGACACATTAAAAATTAAATTATCATTATCGGTGAAATCGTCAAATGCAATATCCCGCTCCCAATATTGGCGTTCTATTTTGCATACATGACTGCAGATATTACCCCACTCAATGCTAGTGATTAACGACACCTTTTCTTTTACTTATTTTTTGACGGAATTCAATGTCATGTCAACATTTCTAGACCCTACATGTCCCTTTACGATTGACCAAATGTTTTCTATCGCGTTAAGGTCTGGGTGATATGGCGGAAGCCGTAATACGGCATGACCACTATCGATGAACAGCTTGTCGACAGCGAATTCCTTGAAAATGTCTTTATTTAAACATATTAGCCGATATAATTCCGGTTTAAGCATATCATTTGTAAAACAAATATCCTTTTGAGTTAACCACTCTATCATATCGACCTTCTTAGAATTCGATGTCGGTGCTGGATTTACCAACTTGTGGTATGATGCATTGTCAATAACCACCACAGACCTGGGTTCTAGTTTGGGGATCAATTTTTCCGTCAACCATTTTTGATAATTAGTAAAGTTCATGTCATCGTGGTAATCACCAGTCGTTTGGTGGGATATATACATAAGTAAGGCTTCCTCTTCCTAATTTCGTAGCCTCAGACATGGTCACCCTATTTTTCTTCGAGCAAGCGCGCGTCGTTCCCCTTCGACAGTTGAAGACATACTAAAAGATTTATTGCGGGTTCTCACGACATGACGTTAACCAATCACCGAAGGGATATCTACTAACACATTTACAGAACTGCATATTACACATTTTTTTTGTTTATGTGTTAGTTTTGGCATTCTAAAGTGGCGGGGTCTATACCAGAGCTAGCAGCGGAAACTTGGCCGGTAGATTCCTGACTATGTTGTGAGTCTAAAATGTTCAAACAACCATGGTCTGATATGGTTGGAGATATGCAATATCAAAGTTTGCATTTTTTTTCAATATTTCTGATTTATTTTTTGCGAAAAGTTGAACTATCATTACAGTAACTTATATCGATTATGAAAAATTCATTTGATTCAATATAACTAAAATAAAATTATGAAAACCCTGTAAAAAATTACAATTTTTGCAAGGTTTTTATCATTTTATTCAACTTGTATTAAAGCAAATAAAATTTTCATAATTGACATAAGTTACTGTAATGATCAACTACCTTATCAAGGTGTCTCAAGAATTTGATCTGGAAAAACAAAAATATGCATATTAAAAGTAAGATCAAAATATACAAGACATGCGTGCGACCTATTATGACATGAGTCCGCTGTAGAGACGCGGGCTGACACTGTCCGCATCAAAGGACTCCTCGGAACAACTGAAAATTCTACGTGATCGTGTCCGAAATGAAGACATAAGGAATGTCTTCATTTGCATACAGCAGCGAATGAAATTCCCTCTGGACGACGCCTACCGGGAAGACCACCGAAAAGACGGAGGGATAGCTGGACCTCGTCATCCCAGGAGGCGTAGTTTTCTGTAGCACAGAACAACAGATCTACTAAGAGAAAATGAAGAAGAAAAAAAATATAATTTATGATATAATAATTAATATAGGCGGTTAATTGTGTGTCAACCATACACCATTAAATTTATGTTATCATTAATTTAGCAGTACTGAGAAAAATGTCATCACAAAACGACTAGAATTAGAAGATAAATGAAAATCCCGTATCTGTGGCTATTCCTTGGAAACCATTGAACCCACTTGAACCTATCAAGCTTCCCAAAGCGGCACATTTTCGTCGAATTTTACTGCCGGGGACTCCGCCTAGCAACAGCAATTAAACGATTGTTTACTAACGCATCGCCCCGACCGCCGTCGAAAATGTATAAAAGTCGTGCGCTCATACTCCCAGCCAGGATATACTGTTCGGAAGGCTCCAACAGTCACCTCGCTAGGAGGTGTCCAGAAGGGATTCCTGGTGGACCTAGGAAGCGGTATCGCCGCCGCAGTCGAGTGTTCTCCTGCCGGGCCGTACCAAGGCGAGCTTACGTGAAGCTCGAGCTTCGCCATCGCCCTTGCTTTCGAGTTTTTCCAGCAAGATCCTCCGCCGAATCTGTGAAGTGAGATCAAGAATCCCACCTTAATATTGTTTTGTGACTACAACAGAGACCCAAGGTCCTGTGATAATTTTCTTCTATATACTATGTGCTCTTTTATATTTCGACTGCTTATATTTCTGTGTGTTCTTGTATATTTCTACTGTTTATATTTCTGTGCTGTCCTCGTATTTTTGACTGTGAATAAATTGTTGTGAAAAAGAAGCCTTCTACGTTCTTTCCACGCCTCTTTCTCACTTGCACACATAACTTAAAACAAACCACTCCGTTTCAATATACATAACCTAACCTTACCCAATTTAACCTAACCTAATTGGCTGCTGGGTACTTTTTTGGGAAGAGAACCTTCTTCATAGATAATTACTAAACCGTGACTATGTTCACTTCAAAAACCTCCCTTATGTGACTCCGATGGCGCGTGCCAGCCTAATTTTACTTTAATCAGCGGGTAAAGGTTAAAGTTCTTTATCTAAAAAGTTTCGTTTAACCTTTTTTTTAAAAACGATTTGACGTTTATTTAAAAAGTTCTTACAGTAAATCTAAGGTCTCTCAGATTTCGTTAAGTGCAGTAGTTTAGTATTAATTATTTACAATTTGTGAAACATTTCACTCGTGACTGGACTTCTATAAGCGCAGACATAGCTGACAACACGCTTTATGAAATAGCCCCTAATTTTTTTTATGTTTATAGCGTTAAATTTGTGGGTGGACATACTTGTTAATTTTAATTAATTAAGAACTTTGTATAAACCACTGGAAGTATCTTTACGTCTAACGGTTTCGATACCACTGTATCTTCGCCAGGACGGACGCATACTATCCATTACTTATTTTAATAAATTAATTTTTGAACGGTGGCGTGGCTATAGTTATGGTGGGGGTAATTGACAAGTAGACACCGAAATGGGGAATATTACATCAAACAATGGGTCATTCATAATATTCAACTGGTTATTAAGTATATCGACTTTTCTTCATTTCTAATTTATCCAATCTAAGGCCTCAACAAAGACTTTTGATTGGATGTCTTAGATAAATAATAATTTACAAAGATAATCTCAATACCGTTTTCTTTTTGAAACGTTTTTCCTGTTTCCTGATATGTAAATGTTCCTCTACTCTAACATTAAAATTACGTGTACTAAATTTTGCGACCTTATTTTCTTTCGATGTATATACGAGATAATTTCTCTAGGTAACTTACTTAATATTTAATAATTTCTAAAGTAATCTTATTTAATATTTTCTTCTCGTGCAGTGGTCTTGGTCATGGTGATTTATTTTTATTTTTCTTTAGAATTCAAAAGTGTTGTGTCCATTAATCATATGTTTATGATTATTGGACACAACACTTTTGAATTCGGATTAAATTTAGATTTAATTAGTTTTAGTAATTAAATTTAATCATTTATTGGAATAAGATTATTTGTAACATTTCTAGCATCACTTTGATTCTTGTGTATTTATTTCTTAAATATTATTCTTAGTGCTTTATTTATGTTAAAATCAAAATATATTATCACGAACTTGTAGAATCAGAAAGAATTTCCATTATCGAATCTCCGGATTTTGGAAATAGAGAAAGCGACATTACCTACGAGTATAAAAAGAGATCGACCGGCTAGTGCGCAAAGTGTGTGTCAGAATTGAAAGCGGGCTGTCATCATAGAAAGCAGAATCGTAGAGTGAGCGTTGTCAGCGCGTGTGACTCCAGCGATAGTAAATCAAGAAAGTACCTACCGTCGAGCGAGAAGTTGTGCGCACCTTAAATACAACGACAAGTTATCCAGGAGTGATAAAAAGTGCAGCGAAGATTCTAAAACGTCTTAAGTGAATAAGCGTGTGAAATACAACAGTGCTCCTATTAAAATTTGCCTCCCACAGCAACGATCCCGCGACAACATTTAGTGATCAAATATGTATAAACAGCATTACACAAGTTAACAGCATTCCCAAGAAACTACCGCAAATGACTGATTTATTGAAATTGTAAATTGCATTTATTGCAAACGTGTAAACTCATATTCTGCAATGCATTCACTCCGACACGGGGCACTCGTGACGTCACGAGACGTCCATTTTGTATACTTTTCGGTCAGTAGGTGATGTCGAACATAGCTCGCATTGCAGGAGGCGTTTACCTACAAGCGACTCCATATCGCGACGCTGTTTCCAAATCAGGTGCACCTGTTGAGAAGTCGGCTTAAGGAAATCGATATCGTCACGCGGATTGAACACTTTAAAAAATCGATTAATCAAACATGTCCGATTGAAAAATCATCGGAGAAAAAAATTCTTGTACAGTGGTACCTCGACGAGTGTCCGAACATACGAGTTTTTGAGAAGCACCCCAAAGTTGCATCTGGAGCATTTATTGACCCTTGCCAATCTCATTTCCGCGTAGATTTGTACAGAAAGTATATCTGGGGGAAGGGATGGGTTAGAGAGGGAAAGGGAAAATGTCGCCAATATTACCCGACTGGTCCTAAAGAATAATTACTACTTTAGTTTCGAGAGGAGCGGTCCTTCTCATCATCAAGAATAGTTAATAACTAACTTACGTGCAAAATTTATCAACGACATCAAAAATAGTATTTCATAGTTTCAGTTGCGAGCACATTTGAATGGCGCACGGGCTCTAAAAGATTTCATTCATAAACAGATTCGCTTTTAAAATGGCCATTCAAAGTAGCCTCCGAATTTGGGTACAACCTCGAAGGAAGTGGGCCCATTGCAGGTGATCTCGAATAGGCGTTCCGCGTTCCAAGGTCAATGTCTCAGCGATCAAATGATGCAGCGCGTCCATGTCTGGACGCTCCACCCTAAATGGACCAGAGAATCCGCCGGAGACATGGAGATGCCGTTCAAACTGGTCGGGCAGAAGTGGTTTTATGAAAGTGCAGTAGGGGCAAATGACTTGTGGGACATTTGCAGCGCGTAATAAAACTGTCCGTCGTCCGCAATTAGCCGCTGCTCCATGATGCTCCATGACCGATCTGATGCAGAATAATAAAACCGATATGACGCCTGTCCTATTCAGCGACGTCCCTCGGGAAAAGGCTTACGAGAGCATAAAAACTGGATTTAAAACAAATGCTGCTAGGAATACCAGAACAGTATAGCCGTACTGCTTTAACACTACTGCAACCATAGCACAAACGAACTCCTCAGTATGTAGAATACAACATTTAGGGTATAATTACGACGAAAGAGATATTTGGAATGCTACAAGAAGGTTTTTGTTTAAATGTTCAATTTTTTGTTTGTAACATTGTGCAAATTCATTTTTAATATTTAAAAAAATGAGGGTAAACACAACACTGTTTTATTCTACTATATTTATTTTGAATTGTTAGAACGTTTTCGGGATTTCTCCCATTGTCAATAACAACACGTTTACAACTAAATTTAAATTTTTTAATGGTGGTGGGGGTCGGGGGCGGGGTTAGAATGGATAGGAGTGGAGAGTTTATGGACGGTATCTGGATGTTAATTATATTTCTATTATTTATTTTATTATTATTAATTTCTAAGATCTCCAAGATGTCCATTCTTCTTCCTTTACTGCGCCCATATAATAATGTCGAATCAAACTTATGTCCCTCCATTCTGGCATGCTCTGCCATTTCTGAATTTAAAATAAAGTTTTTTACGGCTCTTTTATGCTCTTCTAGTCTTTCCTTTATTTTTCTCCCACTCTGCTGATGATCACAATGCATCACTGCATCACAATCTCCACAACTTAATTTTAATTTTTGTTTAAATCAGGGTTAATGTAGAAATATGTTATATACGAGTAAAGGGTAGATCCGATGTTTCGCAGGAAACCCCTTTGCACGGCACGGGTCTAAATCGTGCAACCCCGAGATGATGAATATGTTTTCATAATTATCAAATCAAACAAAAGGAGCAAGCAAACAAACCGGGCATATAGATAGAGAGAGAGAGAGAGAGAGAAGAGAGATAGAGAGAGATGAGACAGAGAGATGAGAGAGACGAGAGAGATAGAATAGAGTGATGATGAGGAGAGAGGGAGATAGAAGATATAGTATATAGGATATAGTGATAGATAAGATAGAGATATTGAGGAGATAGGGAGGTAAGTATAGACGAGGAGAGGAGAGCATGGATGGAGGAGATAGGATAATAGAGAACCCTATAGTATATAATAGAGTATATGGTATATTATCATATAGATATATATGAAGGTACTCTACTTACTTTTACTTACTTTTTACTTTTTACTTGGTACTTTTTATTCCCTTTCTTTCAACTCGTAGCGTCTGCGGTTTGTTATCTGCCGGAAAAACTTTGGATCAATTTTTAACCATTTTCCCTTGATCCAAGCAATACTGGCGGGTTTGATAAAAATGATATAACAAATTTTTGTTTAAAAAAAATTAATAATTATAATATTATTTTGGATTTTTCGAAATTTTAATGTTTTTTTCAAATTGGAATCAATTCAAATAAATAATGGGCCCGACATGTGCAGTAAGCGCGAAACCTGATTCAATAAGAAAGGGAGTAAAATAAAAACTTGGTTTTTATTTGTTAGTTTTTTCTCATATCGCCTATTGATTTTTTTAAATTTTTATTTATTTATTTAATTAATAATATATAAAATATTTTATTACAAAGATACCTTGAAAATATTTGCAATTAATTTTATTTTGAGTATAATTTTATAGAGGTATATAGAATATAATAATAATAATAATTTTTTGAATGTAATTATTATTTCTAAAAAATATTTTTTTGTTTTCATTGAATTGATATTTATTGTTTTATTTCTTCTTCTATAATTTATTATATTGCCTTTTGTATCGCCTATTGTATAAAATTACTATTGCTTTCATTGATATATATTGTATAAAATTAATGTTTCTATTTCATTAAATTGTTATTCTGCATTTATATGCCTATCTTTATATTGTTCTTCTTTATGTTTTTCGATAATTAATGTTTACATTATTTTTCCATTACTTATGCATTTTTTACTAATTTTAACGCCGTATATATATGTAAAATAAAATAAAAATTATACTTATAAAATTTTGAGTCACAATTTCGAAAACTTGGGATTAATATTAGTCAGTAGTTACTAATTTATATAGTTTTTATTGAGTTTTAGTCGTGTGTAAATCATTGCATTGTCTAATTTCTCATCTCCCGAACCTATGTACAGGTATACATATATACCTTTACAGGATTTAATATAGGTACTCATAATGTATGTAATATATATCATATTTTGTATATTTCCTTTTTGGATTTAATAAAAAAATAAAAAAATGGACTACCTACTGTACTAGTTAGTATACATGTACGGCCATATTCTTAAATAACAATAAATTGTTTTATTAATGATTGCTACTCCAACACTCAAAAAGTGGTAGATTTACGACAGTTTGGAATTTGTATTGCAATAGAATTTCGAGACACTCTTAAAGTGTTCGTTTCTGATGATTTTTCGCTTTTTCATACAAGGCGATAATGCGAATAATGAAAATAAATTGTTAATTAAGATACATTATGGAAGTCTCAGAGAGACGAAACTATTTATATGGAACATGTGTACGGTATGGCAGTCTAGGGTGGTCTAGGGCTTATTTATTTATTTTAGGGAAAATGAACAGCATATTAAAATATTAACAAATATAAAACAATGAATTTTAAAATTATGCCAATTACAATTTTCCACTTAATAAAGTAATTTATTAGAACATAGTTTATTAGAATATGGTAATTTATTAGAACAAGTGTGACGTAGTTAAATATTTTTTTAACAGCGAGCGGAGAGGGTGGAGGGGAATGTGGCACGGGAGTAGAAGGGAAGATAAATTGTACGAATTTGTTTGGGTGCGGTTGTGTAGATATTGTTTGTTTTATGTTTCTTATCGTTGAGTTGAAAATGTCAATGTGGTGATAGTTTATGTTAAATGAATTTATGGATATGTACATAAAGGAGTTTTGTTTTGAGTTGGTCTTACAAAGTGGGAGATGAAAAGTAGGTGAACGTCTGCTATTGGGAGTTGGGATATGGAAAGATATTCGTTGAAGAGTTTCCGGAATATCAACCAGATTGTATGTTATTTTGAATAACATCACCGTGTCAGCTGTCTCTTCGACAAGTTAGAGTCTGCATTACTTAAATGAGATCTAAATGAGCGGAGATGAGAGAGACAAGTTAGAGTCTTCATTACTTAAATGAGATCTAAATGAGCGAAGATGAGAGGGACAAGTTAGAGTCTTCATTACTTAAATGAGATCTAAATGAGCGGAGATGAGAGAGACAAGTTAGAGTCTTCATTACTTAAATGAGATCTAAATGAGCGAAGATGAGAGGGACAAATTAGAGTCTTCATTACTTAAATGAGATCTAAATGAGCGGAGATGAGAGAGACAAGTTAGAGTCTTCATTACTTAAGTGAGATCTAAATGAGCGGAGATCTAGGTATCTTAGGAATGAGCTGGCTCAAGTGACCATTCAACCTTCAATCCATGTTCATACGAATTCACCATCACACAAACTTGAGAACACCATATACGAATCAAATTTGAACATACTTTCCTATTAATTAATGGACTATTTTACAACCCCCACTTGTATCACGTTTCCAATCATCATATGAAATCGAAGGTTCCCTCTTCGGCCCCGAGATACAACCCCTCAAAGTAGGTAGTTTAGGGGGTGGCTGGGATGTAGCTCGTAAATTTAATTGGAGTACAAGCGACGATCCAATTTGTAGCCAGATCAACGACAAATTATTACGATGACAGAAAATATGAGAACCAGCAATTAAAATCTACTATATAAAGCTCTTAATATGGTAGACAGAAAATGGTAGATAACAATATCAGTACAAATATACATGTCCTATTATTTCACAATATTTTTATTAGTTTGTTCTAAGAAAGCAATCACGTGATTTTGACCACAGAGGGATAAACATTAATTAGTTTTTAGAACATAGGTAAAAATATTGTGAATATAAATTAGTCTATTAAAAGAGAAAAAAAAATTCAGGCATATTCTTTCACGTTAAAAAACTACTCCATAAAAACCTTTATTTTTATTATACTACCTTTCTTATTGAAACAGGTTTAGCGCCTACTCCACGCATCGGGCTCGAAAATTAACAATATATAAATCATAATTTATAGAAATACACTTTGTTTACAACACTTTTAACCCCTTTCCCGCAATCCAATCAAGCTGAAACAATTTCTGACGAAGAAGCCATTGACTTTGAAATATGTTGAATTTTTTCAATAATAAAAAAAGTGGTGTGAACGAAGTGTATTTCTATAAATTATAATTATAACGTAACCACAAAATAATTTTGCTTTTTTTGAAGAAGAATATATAAATCGTTAAAATTTCGAAAAATCCAAAATTGTACTATATTTATACTTGTTAGATCATTTTCATCGTCGCCACAAATCTGCCTGCAAATTTTCAGCTTAATTGTATCACGGGAAAAGGGTTTTTCGGCAGACAACAGACAAGCAGACGCTATGAGTTAAAAGAAAGGGAGTAAAAATCCGGATCAATATCATTTATACATTAATAAGAATATTGCTTCATACTCTAGTAAAAAAAATATTAAGCATCTTTTACCAGCGGCGACATCTATATAATATATACTATCACGATATCGTGGATATGAGATACAAATAAAACATAAAAAAACTAACCCATAACCAAATTTTTATTTTACTCCCTTTCTTTGTAAATTAAGTTTACCATCATGTAATAATTGATTGACTGAAAATGAAACATGCCTAGACAAATATCTAGTCAAAAATCTCTAAAAATATCTCTTTATTATTTGATTTCTTCCCAAAAAACCGAAGTGTGCTTGTCATCTGTGAACCAATTGTCATAAATCTTCGAAATTCGTAGTGGAGTACCTATTATACTTACCGACGGAGTAATTCAAAATTTAAATATTCCGTGACGTTATCGGGCCGCCGCGTGCCGACGCCGTTGGTAGTAATCAAACTTTTGTAATGATTCCAATTTGAAAAAACCATTGAAATTTCTAAAAATCCAAAATTATACTATAGTTATTATTTTTTTAACTAAAATTTATAGAACTTCTTGATCGTCGCCACGAGTCTGTTTGCAAAGTTTCAGCTCGATTATCTAAGCCCGTAATCTTACGGGAAAACGGTCAAAAATCGATAAAAAGTTTTTTCGACGGCAGCAGGCAAGCAAGCAAGCAGACGCCACGAGTTAATATAAAGGGAGTAAAAACAATTCAAACATTAATTAATTTCGCAAAGTCACTGGACACGAATCGGAGCATTGTTCTTAAATTCACACTAAATTTCGTAATTCGCACTTGACACAAACTTCTACGCGTATCTAGAAATCCTAGTTAACTGGTTTGTATCGCTCTGATTACTAAAGATCACTTCGCACTTGTCGGTAGGTACTTTCTTGATTTTCTGTCGCTGAAACACGCACAAACAACACTCTGAGCCGCCGCTCGGTTTTGCTTATACGGCGGTGCCTCGCTGTCAACAATAACAATAAGTAACTCCGCGTAGCGTGGCGTACTCGTATTTATAGTCCCGTGGTAATGTCATTTTCTTGATGTTTCCAGAATCCGGTGGACCATCCCAGAACCTTCCAATAATTTACAATTTTAGTGTTAAATATGTAAAATCATGGATTACGTGTAATTCTTTCTGATTATACAATCTCGCGAGAATACTATTTCACTTCTGGAAAGCATATTTTGGAATGGTGTTCATCTGGGCCGTCACGTTCCTCATAATTTATTTATTTAATTAATTAATACACGGTACAACGTACCATTAAAGAAACAATGTATATAAACATGTTTAGATTGATAGGTAATAATAAAAAAAGGAGATAAGGTATAATTCTATCTAAAACAATTAATAAAGTGAAATATAAAGAAAAATAAAACATTACTTAACATAAAGTATAACAAAATTACATCAAATGAAATAATAGTTATCAAATCAAATATGAAAGTCAACAATCAATAAAACTACAACAAATTAAAATAATTATGTCTGAATTCAAGAAGCAACAAAATTACAACAAAATGAAATAATTGTAAACAAATCAAATCTGAAACTCAAGAAGCAATAAAAATGACAGTAAAATAAAATGAAATCTAAAATTCAAAAATCTAAAAACAAGATAATGTCTTTTCTTGATTCAAATTGGCTCCTTATTAGCAATGTTTTTAACTTGAGGAATAGCCAAGAATCAATGGAGCCATGTCGGGAGAGTCGAGAATCTGAAAAACCATCCAACGCTTATCCCTATCTTATGACGACCCTGCATGACCAAAATTCGCTCTCGGTCCATCACACTGTTTTCGGCTTGTTGAAGGCCTGTCGGGACATGGTTTGCTGTTCACCGATGTGCCGCCGACTTTAAAATTGTTTTACCACTTCTTTGTTTGTGAGATGCTCATAACATCATCCCCTAAATACCGTTGGAAATGAATTTTTAATAATCGATGGGAGGTACTTTTATTTCAAGGTTTTACAAGAAAAAAAAAATACATATTTTGATGTCGCTTATCTAATTCACGCAACTCGCACATTAGTGGTCGCACTTATTTCCACACGCTTGTTAGGTACTCTCTTATTTTATTGTCTCTTTTTCACACTGCTGGTCGTACTCGCACAGTTTGCTTTTCTCTGGTCATCTATGTCATGCGGTCAAATAACAACAACAACTCCTCGCCCGTGTCTGCTTGCCTTTTATATACGTTGATTTCGCGATGCCTTGAAAAGGGTCTACTAAATTCTCCATATTTCTAGTAGTTTCTTCATACTTCTAGCGATTATAAGAAAACTTCAGTTAATTCATGATTCGATGGGCCGTTCGAGGGACGTCGATAATGCGCAGTTAGATTCTCTTGATATCATATTGTTGCTTGTACATTTTCGACTCACAATTTAGACAGGAATCTACCTGTAAAGCTTTGTGGATTAGCTCTGTTATACTTTGCTTACATAAAATACATATCTTCTAAATATAATAGTTTTAATTGTCTGTCTATCTGTTCGTCTGTCGTTCCGTAAATTCGTAACTTGCTGGAGTTAAAAATTTAGATAATTTGAGTGTGACACGCAATCAGCGCGCGGCTCAAGCAAAGGTTGAAATAACACGGTCTAGACATTTTTATATTATTATTTTATTTTATTTTTTTTTAGGTTTAAGCGAATAATCAATTAAGAAAAATGGTTTTCTATTCATGAATTTTCAGCTTCAAAATCCTGTGTGGCTCCTTTCTTATTATGTTCTCTACACTCATTCGTATAATATAATGCTAGAATATATATTGTAACATTTATTTTTGATTTGTGTATCATTCGGGTGATTTAAAGAAATGTCGCTATTTTGTAATAATTGAAAATTTTGAATGTATTTTCCAAGCCACTGAAATAGTACCACCCTTCAAAACATTTTAACGCGATAATGCTTTTTGCTAGATGTCAAAAAGATCAGTAATGAAACTTAAAAAAAAACATTTTATCAAAAGGAATGTCTTATAATCAAATTGACAAAAATACACCCTCGCCTCTGTAACACCTTTCATCTAAGTCTTCCGATTTTGCTTTCAATAGATTAAAACTACCCTCTAGCTGGGGCTGTATTGTTTGCCCACCTCAGTCGCACTCGAGCGATTATCGCCGCAATCAATATTCGATTTAATATCTCTTACGTCTGCGGGGCGTAACGTCTTACGTGACTTGCGGCTGCACACGACAACGGGCCTAGTGACAATGTTTCTTGGGGTGATTTTCGCGTGTCGTGGAAAGTGAAGAAGATCAGTTTTGAGCGCCGAGTTTCACGCAAATTGGCCCAAATTCGAATATTTCAGTACAAAGGAATGGCGCGTCTCTACCTCGATTTTCTTTTGCAAATTAACATCTTTTGTGTAGATTTTTTAATTGATGGATTAATAGTATAGAAAATGGATTTCACAAATATAAAAACGAGCGCTGACAATTAAGTTCGTAGGAAAATATTTACACGCGATAGAAGCTATACTTTAAAATAAACATAGCGTCACATCTCACAGCACAAGCAACAAAGTACCTACGACGAAATGCAGAACTGTTTGAATGTTAAAAGCTCGAAACAAACCAGCCGCAAGAACTGAAAACTAAAGAGATATCCGCAGATTATACATCCCTGTTCTACGTCGACGACATTTAGCGCAGCGGCGACACCAGGAGAATGTTGCCAGACAGCGCGGCAACTAAAATCAAATACCGAACGCCGCTAAAGAAGTAGAACTTCAATAATACTAGATACAAATATAAAAAGTACTTAATCGTTATATGTTGCACGGTCTCCATCAAAATATTCTGCTTCTAAAATACTTCTTGTTCGAAAGAAAGAATAATACATTACAGGGATGTGCAGTGAGAACAAGAAGCGTGACTTTTATTTAAACACATATTTGGAAAAAAATTAAATTAAATATTTAACCAGCAGAATATTGTGAATACGTTCATTATTTTGATTGATATCTATATTCCGAGATATGTCTCTTATTTCGAATTGCTTTCAAAATATATGCTTAAGAAAGAGTCATGCTTCTTGTTCTCACTGCACACCCCTGATACATTAAATGTTTGGAGTTTGAGAAAAAGCGCTCCACGCTTTTATTTTATTAACATAGTTTAAACTGTAGATTGTTCTTAGTACTGTGGGTGTTAAAAAATATTTTTTACTTATTAGTAATTTTTTTACAAAAGCGCGTTTTTGATTCTTATTACTTTTACTATTTTTTATTCTTAGTCCTCGTCATATTAAATCTTGTAATCGATTCTCGCCTCAAAACTTAAATGTCATTTTTTATATAATGCAAGTCAATAGATGTCACCGACGTATACAATGTCCGTTATCCGTCCGATAAAATACAGTTTCATCATAATATATTTTTTTGAATAGTTAAAACTGATTTTGTAATAATAATGAATGACATCAGGAATACGACCCTATGTCAAATTTAACAGAGATCAGGAAGGGGGTTAAATATTGATTTCAAAATTTCTCGCTGGCAGACAAGGGAAGCTAAACAAAAGCACGTAAATAAAAACAATAGCGTAATTTGGGGAGGGCATTATCGGCTATGACGTTGGTGGCTATATACACGGGTTACCTCATAGCTAGCAGCAAAAATTTTGGGGGAGTCTTCTTATTTCAATTTTAAAAAGGAAATATTCTTTACGCTTTGGCTTAAATTTTGCAAATGGTCCAATGTTTTACAAAAAATTAGTCGGAAATATTGAAAAAAAAATGCAAACTTTGAAGTCACTTCTCTTTGTATCTTTCGTATTTTCTTTTCAAAATTGAATAAAAAAAACTCTTTCTTGACAAATTAATCAAATGATTTTTTAAGACGGAACATTTTAAACATGCATAGCTAATTTAAAAAATATTTTTCACTACTAAAAACTATTAAAAATATATTCTACGTTTATACAAGCATACAAAGGTGTTGGTTATTGACCGTTGCACTTGTATAAAACATTTCGCGTTGCGGGAGGGTGTCCGTTGCACTTCGGGCGATTAAATGCACTTCGCATCGGAGGGGTCATTCCTCCTCGGTGGTGGTGTGCAGTTAATGACCATTGTCATTAGGGAGCAGTCCAACACTGAAAAAAGTGCATTTCCCTGGTCTCGACTTCCCTTACATTTTTAATATGAAATGTACTTTTGATGAACTGAGTTGGGTTTTTAAATGAATGTCCTTTCTTTTCTTCCTCTTTCAGGATGGTTTCCTATGGGTGAGGTGACCTTTTGGATTACATGCGATCAAGGTAAGAGTGTGGGTTCGTTGAATGAAATGAAATAGTGTTTGCTTGCGTGTAGATGCTTTTATTCCTCACAAGGAATAAGAAAAGTATGTGGGCTCGCAGTGAAGGTCCGCCCGAATCTTCTTTTCGGGACGGGAGCCTAGCGAGGACTGGGCGCTGGTAGGCGCTGAGAGATTCTCACTATTTTGGCTTATGAGTACACTTTTTGTAGCTCATCGAGAGACGAAATGTGGACGGGGAGCTCAAATCGTCTGTTCGCGCAACATCTACCTGCCATTGTCTGGGACGGACGACGGCATGTAAGTAGCAAATGTGGAGACAATCGGGTGTCAAGTTATAGTCTGAGAAGATAATCTATATGATCGAACCTACTTGCATAGACACGAACCGATTCAAAGGACTGCAGGCAAAATAACATGCTTCAAAGGGACTGCAAAAGTGACCCAAAAACCATGTGGCTTATGACGCTCTGGGTCCTCTGAGTCGCCATGATTTCTGCTTCTTGATATCTTGTATCTGGCACCTCGTCAGGTGTTTTACTTACATAACCTATCCTCGTAATGTTTGGATCAGCCCAGGAGGGCTGGGTATGCCATTTCTTGGCGTGGATTGGCAAGTCTAATGTCGAAAGATCTTGATATGCACGATGTTGGCTTCTTCAACAATGTCACTTGATACACCTTGCATTGTATGTAACGGCATAAAGTCTCAATCTTTCTAGTGCTGAATGTAGGCCTCTATCAAGCAAGCACCAAGTTTCTGTGTCTTCATCTATTCTGTTTTATCTGTTGTCCACCACTCGGACCAGACCACCCTTATACCAGAGTACTATAGGACCATCCCTCGTCTCTTGTTCAGATATTTCTAATCCATTACCTTAGATGATCTGTTACCTGGCGAATTCGAATGTCAGGTGCACGATCCATTAGAAATATTTCCATTTGCATTTTCGTCGATGGAGAGGTAGTATTTGTCGATTCAATTGCAAGAACTGATAAACTTGTAAAATAAATAATTTTCCAACAAAAATACATATCTGTGGCGATTAAGACTTTCAATTAAGTCTGGACATATTGTTTGAGCATCAGAATGGCACGGCTTCGTGCCGTCTGCGCCGTACCTACTTCCCATATCTCAAATAATATATATACAATAAATTTCTGTGTGTACTCATTATTCTGTGAGTATATTACTTATTTGCTTGTACTCTGTGCCTCTTTTATTTGCTTGCCGTGAACACCGGAAGATTTCATAGGCAGGGTGGAAATTCTTCTATTAGACTACGGCATTGTTGATCAAACACCAATTCATATAACAAAATCCCCAAACATCTAGCGATATAATAATATATACAATATACATGACAAATACATATATAATAGATGATAATACAAAGGGAATATAATTGACGAACTTAAAAGAGTTTTAAATTATTATTTTAAGTGTTCCAAATCGACAGTGAGGACTTTTGTTAATATATTCGTATCAGGCATGCAGAAAAAATACCATTTCCGTGTACGAGTTCATAGATTCGCGGAAGCGTGTGTTGTGCATTAGGGGTGGAGAATTAGCCTCCCCTATTTGGCATGATAAAGCGGGTGACATATGGAGGATTGTATCTACACTCCACAGTTTTTATCGAACCCGGAAATATTCGTTGTCATATTATCTAGGCAGGACCGGCTGCAGGTTGTACACCGGTTTAGTAATAGTGAATTTTCTATAGGAGAAAGGTTATTATCTGGTAGTAGGCCTGTCAACCATCGAAAGTAGGAGGCGTTACTTAATATTTCGCGTCTAAGTTAAGCCCTTATAATGTGTTTTATATATAGAATATTTTTGACGGGAAGCGGTGATGGCTATGTCAGTTAGTTGCCGCGTTGCCGTCCGCGCGTTCGAGATTCGAGTCTTTCTCTAGCCGTGTAATTTCGTTTTTAGTTGTGAATTCCAGGAAATTAAGGACTTACGGGACAGACAGACAACGAAATTTAGATATACGCACGAAAAATGGTGTACTTGAAGAAACCAAAATGCAAGCACAGAAGCCATCACGCCTCAGCGATGACTTCGATGTAGTGAAAATGCCGAAAAACATCACTTAATAGTCATTTCAGTGACCACTGAAACATTCGGCTTTATACTCAGTGTCTAAACTGCTCTTATACGTATAACATTATACGCTTCGTCAATTTTGACGTGATGAATATTGTGTTAAATGCGAGTGAGTACCTACTGATATTATTTAAAATAAAATTGATAGAAATCTGTTCTGTACGCATCTTTCAATTTTGTCATCCAAAGTGTCCAAATATTAATTTAAATCAAGTTTTTTAATTTTTAATTTTTACGTGGAGTGGTACAATAAACAATTTAAAATAAAGAAACTTTTTTCTACCATCTCTATGAGACTCGTGCATAGAGAAGGAGTATAGGTATGAATTTGCGAATATAAAGTGTAAATATGCATTAATCTAAGTAATACAAATAAAAATGAATATAAAACATTGATTCAATACTAAAAAATATATATTTAATATGTAACGTTGGTTGCTTTTAAATTACGTTTTCTTTTTTCTTTATTTAGAAAAAATATGAGAGACCCGGAGGGTCTATGAAAATTTCATTTTCATGTACATAATATGTATATTAAAATTTGGAGAGTAGAAATAAATTTTTATGAAATTATATTCAAATTTGTAATTATGTTCGTCATTTCTTTTTTAGATTAGCTTTCTGTACGTCTCAGTATGTTTGTTACTTATTTTTTGTGTCTATGAATATACAGTTGTTTTTGTTACGGTAAGTCGTTATATAGTTTCAGACGGTTACAAACATGCCATGATTGTCTTGACGGTTACAAACATGCCAGTTTTTGTTTTGACATTTGTTATGTAGTACTTTTTTGATGTTTTCGTGTGATGCTGGTGTGTTTCGTGTATTTCCTGCAATTTGATGTGATGTTGTGATTTAACTATAATATTGGGGTGGAAGATTTGGTGTGAACTAATCTCAAACAGTCGTCATTTTATATGTCTAGTGGGTATCTGTATACTTTTTTTGTTTCAATTATAAATTTATTATGATCTGTTTTTTTATTGTTAGAGCGAGATAATTTAAGAATTTAATACCGAGGTAATATGTCTAGTCTTGACTTAAAAAACTTAAAAATTTATACGTACGTGTGGAGAACCACGTTTTGCACACTAAACCTGGTTATGCTGGTACAAACTCAGTATTATGATAAATAAGCAGAAGCATAAACCATATTTTTGTCTTATGATATTATAACGGTGTTATGCTGATAGTAGGAAGGTAGGAGATAGGAGGGAAGATACTTGTGGTCGACTATCTTGTTAGTCTAATGGTGAAGACTCTCGCCTAGTGATCCGTAGATTAATTAAATTAGTCCTATTTTCATAGTACAGGCGCACAAGCTTAAATTAAAAAAAAGTATATTGATGTATTCCATGGTCGTAAATCTATGGAAATACCATCCCAGAAAGTTAGTCCTATTTTTATAGCATAAGCGTTTAGCTAAGTTTGAAAAAACTATAAATATTGATGTGACACGTATTGCATGTTCGCATCTCATTTTTTTAAAAAGGAGAAGAAAAGAAAAGGGAAAAAATACTTGTTGATCTAGTGATTAAGACTCTCGCCTAGTGGTCTAATTAATGAGCGGTGGTTTGAGCCTCGTCCCAGTAGACCACCAAATTAGAAAAAATATTCAATAGGATTGCTTTAAAAATGGAATAAAAATGTTAATCAATTAAAAAGAGTCATATAAGGTGGAAAATTTTTCGTTAACTTACCATACTGCCGCGGCGAAATTAGATAACGCACCCTTAGAGTATATACAATCCATAGAGGGATAACTAAACATTTTACCAAACCCGTACGCGTGGTAACATAAAGCTTACTCAGTTTTAACAATATAGTAACACATAAGACAAAAAGGGACAAAAAAGATCACCCGGTCGGGTACGTCTTTAATTGCTTTGTAAGGGTTCTCTTTGCCCGAGTTTCAAAACTCGGGCAGAGAACGGCAGAGCTGACAGATTTGTTATCCGTATTTTCGATAAATTATTGTGTGTTTACGTGCAAATATTACAAAAAATTGATATGCCTTCTTGTGCAATGAAGGGGTGTTCCAATAGGACTGGAAACGGGAAGAAACATATCAGTTATCACAGGTATTTTATCCAAAATATGAAAATTTTACATATATACGTTTTATTTCATAATTTCAACAACAAACCAACTGCAAACATTTACTTTTGTTTAAAAAATCCTAGAACGTTTATTTTTGATTGATTTTATTACACAAATAATTCGGAGAATGCTATTTTGAAGATGTTTTTGATGACTTAAATCAAAATATGTCTATGAATGTTCAATCAATACGAACTGTAAAATTATTTACTTAGATAGCCGACATTTTAAAATATATCCGTCTCTTTTTTTCTCCTTTAAAAATTCTGAATTTTTAGGAGTAAGAAGAGAAGGCACTACATTGTATGGATCTAACTAAGCTCAATGTGGTATTTTTATGACAAAGCATATTGGACCGACAGGGCTGTGCTTAAAATTTTAGAATACAAATTATTTATTATTTATTATTTAAAGTATTCGGATTGGGATATCATTTTTTGTAGGTTCCCAAAAAATGAAGTAAGAAAAAGTGAATGGATCCATGCTGTGGGAAGGATTAATTGGAATCCCGGAAATCACAGTTGTGTTTGCTCAGATCACTTCTTGAATGTACATTTTGACAGAAGGAAAGAAAACAAATTAGTTCGAATAAAAAAATTTGCCGTTCCTACGAATAATTCAAGAACAGAACTGGCTATTGATAGAGTAAGTACCTATAGTGTTCATTCTTTATTCGTTTTTCGTTACATAAAAAATATATAAAACGCCAATTTTTATGGGATTTATAAAATTAGTTATGTGCATTCTGAAACTCCTAATATATGAAGTAGTATATTTTCGTCCGGTATAAATATACATTGCCCTACTATATTAAAATTTTATATTTATTATTAATTCCATTAATGTATTTCATCATATTGTTTTTTCAATCAATGTATTTTATGTGTATATACAAACAATGTATATTATGTAAATAACGTAATTTTCTAAATATTTGTACAAATGCAGATATCTAAATGTTTATGTTTGATGTGATATAAATAATCTTCGATTATAATTATTACAAATGCAGATATCTAAATGTTTATGTTTGATGTGATATAAATAATCTTCGATTATAATTATTATTATTATTATTATTATTATTCCTTATATAATTATTTTTGTGGTGATATTTAAAATTGTAATAAAATAAATCAAAATAAATATATGTACCCACATATAAAAGGCATTTTCATTTATTGCTACTTTATTGTAAGAGAATTCACAGAGAATCGTTCATTTGTGGTAGCCCTGTTTTAGCAAGAAATTACAAACACGTGTTAGAAACGAATTGTCCAGTCTCACCGAATGACCACGCCTCTTTTAACAAAATTCTTACAAGTTTCGAAATAATATGGTCTCTATGGATTGTATATACTCTAAGAACGCACCATCCCCGGATATGGAATGAAAGTCCGTTGTTTCGAATCCCGGTAGCAGTTAAAATATTTTTTCGTTAATTTGATCTTTCTGTTGTACGTCTTTTCCAATTGATTAATTAAAATTTGTTTCAAATTCACAGAACTTCGTTCTTAAATTGCAACTTCACAATAATAATGTGTTTTCTTTAATATCACATACATTTGTTAATACAGTACCAACCTCTCGGAAAATGGGTTGGTACCATTTGACGGCCAACTCTATCACCGCGCGCGCTCATTGGTCAAACGAAAAAGCGCGCGCTTCCCCGGCGTCTAGTTTCTTGTTACGAATTTCCGTCCATTTTCATGAAATAACTCACAGCTTGCAGGAAAGCGAGAGGAAAAACAAAAAAATGTTGCCAGCTGTCACGCCTCGCCACGTACTTCTCTAAAACACTCAAAAATCTTGCGGAACTTAAAACAAGGCTGTTAAATCATTACAGAAACTAATTTGAAAAAAACAGTTTAAATAAAATAAAAATTCCTAAGCCGGACCTGCGTAATGATTCTCGTGCTGTCACGTGCCCGACCATTGCAGCACGAACGGTGCCCGCAACCTCCAGGTGCAGTAGAAGTGATACCCACGTACTGATGGTAATCCGTGCATTAGATGGTTGACCATCAATCAATATTGAAATATTAGAGTGTGTTGCATGTATTTAAAAATGTCTAGCTCCATGGTGACTGGTCGAAGGTTTGCGTCAATAAACATCACAACAAGATTGCTGAAAATTTTGTACAAAACGTCTCGAGATGTAATACTGACTAACACTAAAGTAACGTCTAGAACAAGTCTCTCGTAATCTCTGAAAAGTTCCACATGAGTCTCGGAAGATCTAGAAGGCGTTACCTATAAATACAAAGGCGTCACGCGACGCAGGTTCAGTCAATCGTGATGGTTAACAGATGTGATGTTAGCAATGGAGCGCAGCGCAGTGTGACCAACGATAATAAACCGAAAAGAAATCCCCTAACGAAGCGACAAGTCTTTTTACGTGCGAACTCTGAACGGAGTTTACTATAAAGTGATCAAAGAAACGGAAACTCGTTAATTAGTGCAAATTAAGAAACAGTGCAATAGCAAGTGTGTGAAATATTCTGAAAACATTTATGCACACACTTAGCAAAGACGCAAACCTAGTTTATAATATTAAATTTCTAGTAACGCTTTTTTTTAATAATTCTTAAAATATCTCATTTATCTTATTGTAATAATTTATTATATAGGTAAAGTTTGATAAAATTTTGATAATAAGATTAAGGAATTTAGAAATTTGACATACTTTTTATTAATATAATTAATGCTATCAAAAAGTTTTTTTTGCTGTTATTGAAAATATTCTACTTTTATTACTTAGATATATTTTGTCAAAATTATAACGGTAATGTGCACAGTAAATACATTAATATTTTTTTAGGGTTCACCATCTAAGATATGTTTACTATTTCTTTGAACAATAATTAATTATCTTTTCAACGAGTCTAAGGCAATTCCTATCCAAGCTATTTAATAATCGCCTAATTGTTGCGATGGTTTCCGTTGTAGATGAGAGGTTTAGGAAATTTACATATTTCTTGCCTTTTGGGTGGAAGATTCGATAACCCTATTTTGCCCGGAAGTGAGATTATAGATAAACCTGTTGTCAGATCCGGTAACAAGAAGTGGGATATTTCTGTGATAAATTTCCAATTAAAAATATTATATTGAATATTGAATAGTATTATTCTTTAAATTTTATATTTATGAAATTAAATTTAAGTGTAAGTTACAGAAAAAATGCAGATAGATATTTAGAAATTCTAAAAGATATTCGTGTTGTACCATGCATTGAATGTTCTTAAGAATTCTTAACATACAGGGATGTTTGGAAAATATAAATAACCTCGCAGGACTACATTCCTGCATTGATTATGAGTCGGAAATGTTCTAATATCAATAGTAATGGAGATATGCGACATCAAAGTTTGCATTTTTTTTTCAATATTTCTGACTGATTTTTTGTAAAACGTTGAACTATCATTACAGTAGCTTATATCGATTACGAAAAATTCTTTCGTTTCAATAAAAGTTAAATAAAATGATAAAAACCATGAAAAATTTCCAATTGGAATTTGAAGATTTTTATTATTTTATTTTACATGTGTTAAAAAGGAAATGAATTTTTCATATTCGATATAAGTTGTCCAACGTTTTACAAAAAATAAGTCACAAATATTGAAAAAAATACAAACTTTGATGTTGCATATATCCATAACTATTGATATTGGGTCACAATAGCTTGAACATTTTCGACTCATAATCAAGGCAGGAATATAGTCCTGCGAAGTTATTAATGTTTTCCAAATAACCCTGTATATTTCTCTCTCATTTTTTTTAAATGGAGATGCGAACACGGAATACGTGTAACATCAATATTCTTACTATTTTCAAACTAAGCTAAACGCTTAAATAGGACTAACTTGCTAGTCTGGAGTGAGGTTCGAGCCCGCGACCTTTGGATTTCTTCGAAACTACTTCTACATTTGCACTACCATTGGCTCCATATAAAAGAGGAAGATAAATCTATATCTTGTTCAATGGCGACTACCATTAAAACAGGAATTATGTTCGTGGACTTTTTGACGGTTGGATGGAAAAACAAACGACTTAATTCCTAATCTAAGAAATATGAAAAATTAAAAATTATCTGTGGGTTATTATCATAGTAGTGGACATATTTTCATTTAAGAAAAACAATCGAATTAATATTTGTTAGCTGAACGTACGAGGCACATTATTTCGTTGTGTAGGTGTTTACGAGTATAAATACCAACACAAAGAAACAATGTGCCTTGTACACACGATTTACACCTACTAAATCGAACGTCTTTCATAAATGGAAAGAGGTCTACCTACCGTTAACCGATATTTCTATGCATATCCTTTACGTATATAATTTTTATATTTTCATGAAAGTAACTTATATCCAAAATAAAAAATTCATTCACTTTTATGTAACACAAATAACCATACAAAACCAGTTGTTGAAAACCTTACAAAAAGAATAAATTTCCAATGTCAAATTCTAAAAAATGGCATTTGTAAGGTAGAGAAGCAAAGATAACTAATTTAAAGATTTTATAGGAAACAAAGCATATAAATGTATAGGAAACATTTTTTTGGAAGGGATAGACACATAAAATCTATTAACAGAACATTTTTCATTTTTTTAGATAATGCTGCCTTTGCTTTTACACCCCACATAATATAATGTAACGTTAACCTTCCATACACGACCGAAAAAGCGAAAGTATGTAGAAATTGAAGCCTGAAGGTGGCAATTTGAATCCTGTTGGTCCTGGTGATGCCAACTCCCGCTGATAGCAGACGTCAAGGCCGAGTAATGGTTTTATGGCCGCTTGTAAAACCCTGAACCTGGTTCCCGCGGTTCGTGGAATTGCCGAACGGGGTTCAACACTCGGCGCCAATTTGTCTAAATTGACAGCGGGGGGAGTGGTAAATGGGGGCGGGACACCCCTAAACGGTGGCTCGCAAGTGCAACCCTTGAAAACGCTCAATATATTGTAATGTAATTGTACGATTTGGCATTCACTTCGTGGTGCAACATTTGAATTTAAAATATAATTTTTATTTTTAACAATATTTTTATATGATAGTATGTTCCAAGAATACAGTAACTGGATTTGTTACCCGGGGGGATGATTTATTAATTGTGGATAAATTATAGAAATCTCAAAGTACAAAAGTGGATGCAAATCTTTTATACGATGGCTCAGGGGTTACAATCTGTATGAGCTGGCTTAAGTGATCACTCTACACAATGCAACGTTTACAATTTTTTGCGGTGGCCCGGCATTGCCCGGGATTCAGATTTAGCTATAATTTTAAAAAGAGGGAGGTAGGAAAGAAATTTTTAGTTTTGGGGAGGCCCTCAATAATAACGACGTATGCGAAATTTGGTCCAGATAAGACAAAGGTTAGATTTCCCTGGATGTAGGGTAGGATAACTATATTTTCCTCAGGATCCTAGAGTGAAAATGGAATTTTTGTAACGCCAATGAGGGTGAAGTGTACAAAGTATAAGGATCCTGAAAGTGAACTTAGAAACGAATGAAATTCTAAAACATGGATAGAATGACCAGAAAAAAGGGTGGGGGGTGACAATTGTTTTTTTGTAGAGTCCTAGGTAATATTCAATACATTGAAGTAAACGTTATTTGTAAAGATATTTTTTGCAAAAAAAAAGCGAAATGAAATATGTATCTGGCAGAATATTATATTATATATTAGAATTTGAATATATTTATATATTATAATCATTGTAATAGGAATATTAAGAGACTTTATTTAGACTATTTTTTAGAAAATCTATTTAACTAAGTACTGACTGCAAGCCGTTGGTACAGGTAACAGACAGATAGTTTAAAAAAATTATATAAATTGGTCCTTAGAGCCGGATATTAGAGTTGGATAATTCAGGTAGTCAAAAAACCCTATTTTCATTACAAACACAATATTTGACAGTCACTTGTTTTCAAGGAAAATGTGTACCGGAAGAAAGAAAGAAAGAGGCGTATAGCGCAACACCTTATCGAAGCGAATATTTACGTGCTCGATATTTTTGTAGGCCGACATATCAATTCTGGTTACTTAATCCAGTTTTTTACCCTTAAAAAAACCAGGCGTTACGAGACACTTAGCTCATTACCCTAATGCATCACACTACACAAAATACAATCAATTACTGATGAAGTATCCATCAATTACAATATTGTATCTTTGAGAACATCGCTTGGCCCGATTAACGGACAAGCCAAATCCATCAAAGATTATATTCTAATTAATTATACAAATAATGTCACCACAAAATTATTTTGTTATTTTTGAAGAAGAAGAAAGTAAATAAGTTGTAATACAATTAATAAAAATAAACCTAGTTTTCACATCTTTTGTATTCAAAATATCAACATGTTTCAGATTACAAATAGTTATCTTTTAAATTTATTTTCATGTTAAGTAGGTACTTTATTTTGATTGTCTATACTTCGATTTTTTAATTTAATTTTGTCAGTATTCCATTGTATCTTGACGAATGGGCCATGGGCTCTGAAACATGTTGATATTTTCAATACAAAAGTGGTGAAAACTAAGTTTATTTTTATTATTAATTGTATTAATAATGTCACCACAAAATTATTTTGCTGTTTTTGAAGAAGAAGTAAATAAGTTTTGTTTATATTCCAACTAAAATAAAAATACTAGCTCAATGACTGATTAACTAACTATCACGCCGTTTCCCTGCAGTTGTAGATGGAGTGGATAGAACGTCATATACTTCTGTCTTGGGACACCGCTTTTGCCTCATCCACTCTTATAAATATTCTCATTTAAGCTCTTCTACTGTTGAGGTTGAGGCTTTTAGCCCTGTTAAATAATTTAGATAAAACATATAATCATGCCAGGTCTTTCGCGGATGACCTTTGTTCGTGATGCCTTCAACAATCACCTCATATATTTTCCTTATATCCTCTCCTCGCTCATACATTCCACACGACCAAATGTATTTGATTGTATTAATGGATGTTTGTAAAACTTTGTTAAGTCTACTTGAGTTAAATTATATATTTTTATGAGAACATGATAGTGGATGGCAAACGAAACACTTAAACAAAGTCACTGGATAGGAAATTTATCGGAGCACCGTTCTTAAATTCACACTAATTCGCACTAATTATCACGAGTCATTTGTCTGCTGAACATTTCCTATTATGCTGTTTCTATCGCATCGATCAGTGTCGAGAATATTCCGCTCACAAGTAGTTACATAGGTATTCTTTTCTTCTCTTCTTTTGTGGACTTCTATGTAGCGCTGTCAAACAACTCGCCTTTCTGTCACGTTGGAAAAATACGCCTTTGGGTATGTAAAATTATCCGTCGCTTCTCAAATATTTCAGGATAGTCCAGTCAATTCCACATTCATTCAGAATGTTTAAAAGACATCGATACCGTGTAATACACACTCACGTGATTATACTGCTCTACTCGAATTTCGACTTTTCACCGACAGGTGAAGTAACAAACGATTTCATCAGTAATATGATCCTTCTCTACCAGGCTTATATTTGCTTCACCTGTTTGTCTGGACGGAATCTTATATTTTGATATTTCACCCACTTCCCAATGTCCAATTGAGCTAAAATTTTGCACACAGACGTATTCTCGATGACAATATATGAAATAATTCAATAATTAATCAAGTTATCCATCATAATCAATTAACCAAAGTTTTATATGGAAAATTAGTTTTTGAGCTCACCAAAAGACGGCGCTAGTTTCCAACCGAAGTGATTTTGTATGCTGGGTAATATTAAGACTTAAAAGTAGAAAATTATATTACATGAATTTTTTTAATTATTTACATTATTTATTATTAATTTATCATAAAAACTATATTGTGTAAAAACTTAATAATTAGTAAATAGCCCTTGGTGTCACATCGAAAGTATATGAGTTTGGTGGGGGTGACGAAAAGTGCTTCCTAGCACATAGTTTTACTATTGGAAGACCGCAAATCCATCAGATTGTTTTAAAATCGACCCGCCGACTATGTCGGTGAGACTAGAAAGTTCCGGAAAAACCTGCTCTAGAAAGTTCTGGAAGGAGATCATTCTAGAAGATTCCCGAAAGTTCGACAAGGTTCCAAACAAAGTGACGGAGTGTATCGGTGACTCTAGAAGGTTTCAGAACGTTCGATAAAGCTCTAGAATGTTACGAAAATACGAAAATAAAACGGTACAAACTTACGCATTAAACCAATGTATCAGAAATTAGCCAAATATTATGTTGTCTACTGAGTCTTTGAATAAACATAATACGTCAGTATGGTTATAGAAGATTACACAAATATATAGAATAAATGAAAATTTTAAAGTATTGTTAAATGATGTAAAATGATGAAAAAGAAAAAATTATAGTGTTGAATTCTTGAGGGGTCGACAAGACCAACAGAAATCGAATATTTTGCGGAAAATTAATTTGAATATAGTTTATTTTGATCTCTAAAAAATTTTATTTGTTGGGTAGGCATTAATTTGTCGGATACTTTATCGTCCTTTTGGACTTTTTTTGGGTCGCAATCCTAGGATTGGTCTGCAACAAGCACTCGCTTTCTCCACTCCCCTCTGTCACCTGCCAGCCTCTTCATCTCTTGGTAGGTGATACAGCGCACATCTCCGATAATCTGGTCTACGTAGCTTAACCTCGGGCGGCCTCTACGATTGCTGCCTTCAACACTTCCCTCGACGATGGTTAAAAGCAGGCCCGGATGCCTTATATTATGGCCTATCCAAATTGCTCGCTGTTGGGCGATTCTGTTCAGGAGCCGCCTCTTTTCGTCTGCCTACCCTGCTCAACCTCGTCGTTTCGGATATGTTATGACCAATGGATCCTCGCCGTGGGCCTGTAGCATCACATCTCAAAGGCCGCTAGCCTCCCGGACATGCTCTGGCCGATGGTCCATGTTTAGCCGCCATACATGGCACTCCACACTCCAGACAAGAGTTTTAATCAAGTTTTTCCGAACCCTTAAATCTATGCCGGGGGATTCAAGGATTTTGGATTTTTTGTTGCCATCTTGACTATAATAATTAATTTTGGCCCCCAATAATAAGTATTACTTAACTTGCATTATTTCCATCACTTGCCAGCACCTCTTTTCTACTAGCTCATTTTTTCCAGTGCTTTCCATAAAATTCTCATCATAGCGTGATTTCTTTGAGTCATGAAAATCAAGAGAAAATAGTAAATTCTAACAAGTGATTCGTCATCATTCTCGATTGAAAATATAATCGATCAATTGCTATCACATTGGCCGTAGAGTTGTACATGTGTGTCGATTGTACCGTGTGCGTACCTACCTACGTACATGTGTCCCTACACCCCTTACCACCACCGTATAGTTACCCCTATGACAATGTATTGAGGTTTCGTTGCCGCATATAAAACTACCCACTAATGTCTATCAGTTGAGTATCAGAGCGGACGTTGAAAGGGACGGTTAACACTTTTGTTGTTAGTAGACAAGTATAGATCATATATGCACAAAAATATTTTGAATAATTTTCAATTGACTGAAATTGCAGTGATTTTAGAAGAAAGATATTTATAAATTTTAAAATAACATAATAATGAATCGAAGACGCGCTCGATTGATGTGAAGTTAAGTGCGTTTTATTTAGTGCGGACGCATCAAAATGTGATAAATCAACTGGCGACATTTCAGGTAAACTAATTTTTTTTTCTGGCGTAACCCATTAAAAATGACGTATTTTTTATATATTTTGGCTGCCAGTTACGGCTGTGAGAACAACGCTATCTACAGTAGCGTAGGGTCTTGAAAACATAAGTGACAACAGAATTTAACAGAGAATTATGCTTTTTTGCCTCTTATATTTCATTATGTTACTATAACTCATTATTAACATAACTTTGAATGTTCCTAGTCGCCGACTTAGGACATATAATGCATTTGCTCTTTCAACTTACAATAACAATATGGCCCACTTTAATTCTTTATCTAGAATGTTGAGGTCATACAACAAAATAGAAAATAACCATTAAGTCCTCATCGACATATTCCATGACAGTTTCCACGAATATAAGAGAACTATTTATTACCAAACTTGTGAAATTAGCTGTTTAGTCTCTTTATTCTACGTCACTCTATACACATCACTTTTTTCTGTTCTTTCTTGTAGATGTTTTAGCCTTTATTTTATCTCTATGTTAGCCTTGTTCACATTTAAGTGATGAAAAGCATTTAATCTAATTGAATCATAATTGTATTATCTATATCATGTTGTGTGTTTTTCATTGTTTGTGAACCTTTAAAATAAATAAATAAATTATTTGAGCCATCTAGTTGCGTTAGTGATAAACATTGTTACATAGGTATTAATATATTTTGATTAATGATTTATATTAATGACTTATGCGATATAGTAGTGGATGCACTTATTAGTTTTAATTTATATTAAATGAAATTTAAAAAAATGTAATTCGAAGTATTTTATTGAAAAAGCATTAAGTTAACGTTTTAAATCAAACTAGTTATGAAATGAACAGCTATTGGATAGGAAGAATTGCGGGCGGACATTCGATATTATTATTATTTGGGATTGTTTTTACTGTTGAACGTTAATGTTTATGTTGATAATAATGTTGAATGTTAACATGTCGAGAGTTATTACAACGCAAAATTTGAAATACTAGTTGGAAGGTAATGAATATTTGAAACTATTGGAATCGTAGGTTGATGCATCCGCCGATTTTAAATTTTTAACGTAACCAAAATGGAAAACAAAATATAATTAAACATTGTGTATAATAAATATTCGGAGGCGTAGTTACCATCAACGTCAACTATTGCTTACCATTTGATCGCAAGATAGTCAATTCCGAGAGCGAAGTGTCCAGTGTCTTAAACTCGATTGGATCAAAGTAAAAGTTCGTTTAAAGTTTAAACCATAGATTTTTACGATCTCCACCAATCAAACAACCCTTTTCCGTAAACTGTGTGCAACTTAGTGGACCTCTTCCACCGCCAACAGAAGGGCCTAGCCATTAAAATTCGACGATTCCTGACTAGTGTCAGACCTCTTTCCATTTAAGAAAGACAATCGAATTAGTATGTGTAAACCTCGCTCTGAAATTTCACAACTGGCCACACCGGCTGACATCCGCGGCTTATTTCGCACCGATAGAAATGTCAAAACAAAAACTCAATTGCGCAGCGCGGTGCTGCTTTATATAAGCGGTACACTGGTCTTTGAGAAGGATCCCTTCGCTTCTAAGCTGTTCCAGGCGTCTCTCGAATGATGCAGATAATCCTAGAGTGCTGTAGGATGTTCTAGAGCATTCCATAGAATTGTTCCATGACATATTATAAGGGAATCGGACAGTGTTCGTTTCCTTCTGGTTACCATTTCACTACGATATGTTGCTACTTAAATATTAAAATTAAGAAAATTCAAAGAAAGGGAGAAACAGAATGTATATCCACTCATATCTTCTCCCACCCCTGTTCATTACTTCTGTCTAAGCGCTCACCCCCGCTGGTGTAAAGTTACCTTAATCACGTAAAACTCTCTAATTGGCTGGCTTTGTTCTTGAAATATGCACCAACATTGTAGGTATTAACAGTTTTTTTTTCACATACAATGCAAACTGATTCAATTGTGATTAAATGAGCTATCCCGTAGAGTCTACAATTTCATATATATTTTTGTAAAATATCTTCATATTGCCTTCAACAGTCACAAACTTTTGGCTGTTGAATTTTTATTTTTAAAAATTAATTAATGTGTTTTGTTTTTATTAAAAAAAATTACTTTTATTTAGTGAGTAAAGCTTCAAAATACAGGAATAAATAGAACATATTATTTAATCGTAATAAAAATCAACAAAAAACGTAATAATTTCTTGCCAATTTAAAACATTATAACTTTATTAATATTGAATATTTTTTGATATCCTTAGTAAAAATTCTAGATAATGGAGTATCCTTTATGCGTATAAAAAAATAATAAATATTATGCGTACATGTAAACATTCATAAAAAATTCGCACCGCCTGGGACACTAAAAACGATTTTTTGGCCGCGGCCTGTCGATTAATGCTTATATTTTATTAATGTCCCTGTGACGTCTCTGTGAGACATCTATCTATGAAGAATTGAAGGCTATTGTGGAAGCGGATCCATCGCAAACCACATCCGAGTTTGCGGTGTTAGTGATAAAACTGTTTTAATCCACTTGAAGCAAATTGGTAAGGTGAAAAAGCTGGAAAGGTGGGTACCTCACGAATTGAGTGAAGCAAATCAACAAACGCGCGTTGACTGCTGCGTTGCATTACTCAACCGGCACAATAATGAAGGGATTTTAAATCGAATCATTACCTGTGATGAAAAGTGGATCCTGTACGATAATCGGAAGCGCTCATCGCAATGGCTGAACCCTGCCGAACCAGCCAAACCATGCCCCAAGCGAAAATTGACTCCAAAAAAGTTACTTGTGAGCGTTTGGTGGATTAGTGCTGGTGTCGTTCACTACAGCTTTCTTAAATCTGTCCAGACGATTACGGCAGATGTCTATTGTCAGCAACTGCAAACCATGATGGAAAAGCTAGCTGCTAAACAACCGAGGCTGGTTAATCGATCTAGGCCACTGCTGCTTCATGATAACGCTAGACCACACACTGCACAACAGACGGCTACCAAATTAGAGGAGCTTCAATTGGAATATCTAAGACATCCACCGTACTCTCCGGGCCTTGCCCCAACAGATTACCATTTTTTTCGAAATTTGGATAACTTCTTGCAAAGGAAAAAATTCAACTCCGATGGGGCAGTCCAAACCGCCTTCAAAGATTTTATTGATTCCCGTCCGAATGGTTTTTTTAGTAAAGGGATCGATGAACTACCTATGAGATGGCAAAAGTGCATAGATAGCAATGGTACATACTTTGATTAAATAAATATATTATAATAAAAAAAAATCGGCTTTATGTTCCTCTCTATACGCCATATACGAAATACTAAACGCCAATTTCACACGTAAGGACTATGCTAATGCACAAAGGATTATTTTTATGCACGTGATGTACACTGTATGTAAATATAAGATCTTTATTAATGTAAAAGGTTTAGGACCGTTGAAATAAATAAATAAATAAAACTGCCACCATAGGCGTTGCCACGATTTTTACTCCCTTTCTTTTAACTCGTAGCGTCGTAACTTTGTCTGCTTGTCTGCCGAAAAAACTTTGGATCCATTTTTAACCCTTTTTCCATGATCCAATCGAGCTGAAACTTTGCAAGCAGACTCGTGGCGACGATAAAAATGATCGAACAAATTTTCGTTTAAAAAAATTAAAAATTACAGTATAATTTTGGATTTTTCGAAATTTTTTATTACTCCCTTTCGTAGCGTCGCCCGACTCGAGTACGCCGCGTGGGGTAGGCGCGAAACATGTTTCAACTAGTAAATGAGAAAGGGGGTATAATAAAAGCTTGGTTTTTATGGGTTATTATTTTACTCCCTTTCTTTTAACTCGTAGCATCTGCTTGTCTGCCGAAAAAACTTTGGATCGACTTTTAACCATTTTTCCGTGATCCAATCGAGCTGAAACTTTGCAGGCAGACTCGTGGCGACAATAAAAATGATCCAACAAAATTTCGTTAAAAAAAGTTAATTATATTATATTTGGATTTTTCGAAATTTTAAAGGTTTTTTCAAATTTGAAACAAAAAATGAGACAGGAGCCCGACGCATGGAG
Source organism: Agrypnia vestita (assembly GCA_016648135.1). Taxonomy (NCBI): domain Eukaryota; kingdom Metazoa; phylum Arthropoda; class Insecta; order Trichoptera; family Phryganeidae; genus Agrypnia; species Agrypnia vestita. The sequence goes on along the minus strand of JADDOH010007795.1, from coordinate 5,794 downwards.
TAGGCGCGAAACCTGTTTCAACTAGTCTGACTCGAGCCATGGCTTCGATCAGACGGTTTCGCCGACGCCGTGTCCCCCCTATATCAATTATTACGTTTTCAATATTCTATAAGTTTTACCCATAAGTAATCAATTATTTAGGTGGCAACAAAAAAGGAATTTAACATTTTATTTTATTTTTAATAGATTTAATCTCCATCGTTATCTAGGACCTTTTGCCATCTTGTTGGTAGACTTTTAAGAAAAATATGCTTATCAAACCTACCGGACGCCCACTTCGATCGCTATCAGACAAGTCAAAATCACTATCGGAAAATTTTCTAAACCAACGTTGGCACTTATTTACTTTCAATACGTCTCCATACACTTCACAAATTTTCTTTGTTGCAACCGTTGCATTAACACCCGACCGAAAATGAAACAGCATGCAATGACTTAAATGTTCTTCAGTTTGTTGATTGTCCGCCATTTTACAAGAGTAATAAAAAAAAATTAATTGTCACAAGTCACAAGACCACGGATGCGTATAAAACATATCTTTACACTTTTACTTTACTGAGCTTGACTGAAGCAAATATTCCACACCAAAAATAATTGGTGTACCCATAGGACACCTATTAATATACATGGAATAGATTTTCCATAGGAACTTAAAGCAAGAGGAATACGCTGATAGAATATCAAACTGGAAACAATACAAATGAGAAAGGGAGTATAATTAAAGCTTGGTTTTTATGGGTTATCTTTAATTATATACTAGCTGTACCCGTGCGGCTTCACACGCGTAGATTTTTAGTAAACTGTTTGTATCGTCACAGAACTATCGCGAACCTTCTAGAAAATTCTCCTTCCAGAACCTTCAAAAAATTTATCAAATGTACAGGAACCTTCTAGACACACCAACACATTCCGCCACTCAGTTAAGAACCTTATAGAACTTTCGAGAATTTTCTAGAACCTTCTCCTTTCAGACCTTTCTAGAGCAGGTTTTTCCGGAACCTTCTGGACTCACTGACACAGTCGACGCGCCTATTTTGAAACAATCTGAAGCATTTGCGGCCTTCCCATAACAAAACAATGCGCTAGAAAGCACATTTTCGGCACCCACTCCCACCCACGCTCAGCCACCACCACCAAACTCGCATATTTTGGATGTGACACCAAGGGCTATCCACCACCATAACCACCGGTGGGTGGTTGTGGAGCAAACTTGGCGGATAGGGAATCACGGGTTTCTTTATATATATATATATATATATATATATATATATATAGATATATATATATATAGATAATATTATATATAAAGATATCCTTCTAACACCTGTAAATACCCTATACCTGTTTTTTTTCAAATGCGCTCGAGGTCTATCATTTGTACGTCTCTGGTACGGTTAAATATAGGACAATTGAATGGGAAAATGCATTTCCGTTTGAGGGAAGCTTCCCCTTTCATTGGCGCGGGGGTGGGACGGGGTGGGGGGGTCCAAGCCCAGCCATTAGGGGTAGTATTCTAATTTAGGGCGGATCTCCCCGCCCTAGCGGTGGCCGCCTTAATAATGTACGAACGTAAACACCAGACTGACATTTGACGACCGCCGCCGACTCGCAACCTGAATCGAACATTCTTTATATTGACAGCTGAACAGGGGTGCAATTTGGCGAGACAGAATGTTAAGGCTCGTCAAATTGTTGAAAAAATAATGTTTCGCGTGTGACACCTAGCGGCAGAATGTTGAGGAAGGGAAAACGATTAGCTGGAATGGATTGGGTGATAATAATAAGCTATATACAGGGTGTAACAGAGCTAGTCCACCAGGCGCGGGCAGTGAGAATACGATCAAGATATATATATATATATATATATATATATTAGGTCCTTACATATGAAATTGACGTTTTGCCGTACTGGCAAATTTGATCTCAAATATCTTCTCTTTGGTTAGGAATTCCAAATCCAAAATTATACACCTATTTACTCATGTATTTGTGTTTTGAAAATTATAATTCATTTGTTTTTTCCTCAATTGTTTTTTTCTTTGCGTCACTCAGTTTACAAAATGAAAAACTTGAAATATCGCGTTATTTACGAGTACGAGTTCCACCGTGGCACCAGTGCTGCAGAAACGGCTCGAAGGATTAATGATGTGTATGGCGACGGTGCCGCAAAAGAAAACACAGTGCGTTTTTGGTTCCAACGTTTTCGTTCTGGAAATTTCGACCTGCAGAACAAGCCCCGTGGACGGCCGGAGACCAAAGTTGATAATGAAGAATTGAAGGCTATTGTGGAAGCGGATCCATCGCAAACCACATCCGAGTTAGCTGCAGGCTGCGGTGTTAGTGATAAAACTGTTTTAATCCACTTGAAGCAAATTGGTAAGGTGAAAAAGCTTGAAGGTGGGTACCTCACGAATTGAGTGAAGCAAATCAACAAACGCGCGTTGACTGCTGCGTTGCATTACTCAACCGGCACAATAATGAAGGGATTTTAAATCGAATCATTACCTGTGATGAAAAGTGGATCCTGTACGATAATCAGAAGCGCTCATCGCAATGGCTGAACCCTGCCTGAACCCTGGCTGAAACCAGCCAAACCATGCCCCAAGCGAAAATTGACTCCAAAAAAGTTACTTGTGAGCGTTTGGTGGAATAGTGCTGGTGTCGTTCACTACAGCTTTCTTAAATCTGGCCAGACGATTACGGCAGATGTCTATTGTCAGCAACTGCAAACCATGATGGAAAAGCTAGCTGCTAAACAACCGAGGCTGGTTAATCGCTCTAGGCCACTGCTGCTTCATGATAACGCTAGACCACACACTGCACAACAGACGGCTACCAAATTAGAGGAGCTTCAATTGGAATGTCTAAGACATCCACCGTACTCTCCGGACCTTGCCCCAACAGATTACCATTTTTTTCGAAATTTGGATAACTTCTTGCAAAGGAAAAAATTCAACTCCCATGGGGCAGTCCAAACCGCCTTCAAAGATTTTATTGATTCCCGTCCGAATGGTTTTTTTTAGTAAAGGGATCGATGAACTACCTATGAGATGGCAAAAGTGCATAGATAGCAATGGTACATACTTTGATAAAATAAATATATTATAATAAAAAAAAATCGGCTTTATGTTCCTCCCATACTAAACGTCAATTTCATATGTAAGGACCTAATATATATCATCGATGTCTCATAGAGACAAAGCTACTGTTTTATGGGATGAAGTAGGCACGGAAGTCTTTTTGGGTGTCCATAAGGCTTACGACTTATTGTATGACCACAGTTGTTTCTAATAAGTTATTCAACTCCTTTAAATTCTTTTTGATTGTAAACGATTTGTCCTGATGAAGTAACTTAGCTCGCGTATCCTTTATCAGCATGAAACATATGGTCTGCATTCACGGTCTGAACCTTGGATTATGAAGGCATTGGACCATTCGCCTACATATTGTCGGTATTATTTCATGGAACGGAAGCACGGACGCTTCCAGAAGAATCGATAAGGAAACTTTAAACATTTTCTAGGTGAATCTTTAGAATAATACTCAAAATAAGCTGGATAAACAGAGTTTTTTGTTTTTAAATTAAAATATGACTGAGACCTGAAAGGTCTATGGATAAAATTTTAAATACATCAATATAAAAATAAAATAAATAATAATATTATGACACAAAATCATTTGTTATATTTGGCTGAGTTTTAGAATTTTTGTCAAATCAATTTTAAAATTATTAGTAGTCAATTGTTTGGTTTTGTAGTTGGTCATTATATAATTTAATCAGTTACAAATTAGTCGTGATTTTCCAGCTTTTATTTCGTCTTGAGTTTGTGGTAGTTTTGAGCCGTTCTAGTTCTGATAATTTTCGTGTATTTGAGTAATGAGTTTTAGTGTTTCGATTTTTGTAATGTTATCAACGTTTAATTATTGTTATACGGTGAACCGTTTCAGTTAATGTCAGGTATTTCAAATTGTAGACCATTTTCAATATTTTATTTTGCTGTCGTTGGAGTTTGTTTAAGGTTGTATTGTTACTGGTTCCCCTTATTTATATCCTATTCTACTCTTAACGTATGCCTCGTACATCAGAATTTTATGATCTTCGGTGAGATTTCGTGTAATTTGTGGATAAGGCTAGTCATAAAGCTAATTACTTTGTCTATATGAATGGTCCATTTGGGTTGTCTGTCTATGATGAGTCCTGAGCATGTTGTGTATTCAAGTTCAGAGAGTGTTTCGTTGTGTATTTTTATGTCGATTTGGTGAGTTTTCAGTCTTACTTCAAAGTTAATGTAGTTACTAAAGGACTTATTGTATTTTGGATAAATAAAGAAAAATAAGTAATTATAAAAACAAAAATTTGAAAATTTTAATATTTGAACATGGATTGTGGACTGGATAAGTTATTGGGAAAGGGTTTTGGTACAGATTTATGAAGAGATCAATAGGCCACGAAGGGAAGCACGCTCTCACCTTGTAATCCTTTGGATCCAGGTAGATGCACAGGTTCCTCCCTTATCAGAAGGACGCTACGTCTCCCTACGTTCTTCTGGTTCCCTTTGTTCCTTATGTAGAGGATTTGCATAGTCTCGTACACCCAAAGGTCGACGAATTGTGACTACAAAGGTCAACACAGTTAAGCAGTTAAAATTCAATGTTCCAAAATCAATCAGTATTGTGTCAAAGTCATAGATATAAGATTTTAGTAGAGAGTGCACAGTTGCTGCCCCAGTAAGCAGTAAATCCATACATTTTGAAAAATGTTTTTTTTTTGTGGTTTTGGATACTTGAGGTCATATTTTACCTTTCTTCCTAAGCCTGTTTGCCGAATTTTCATCAAAATATTAAAATATAATCATTTTTAATCTGCAATATATACATTTGGGGTATGTATCGTGTAGTTTATATGCAGTTTTATGGTTTAAACTGCATAAAAATACCCCAAATAATAATAAAATAACTTTTTTTTATTTGTAATGATTCAATATCTATTGACTGAGCAAAAAAACAAATTTGTATTAATTTGAATGATAGAAATTGCTACATTCGTGTTTCCTTTATTTACTCAGTAATTTGTTTAGTGGAGATTGTTAAAAAGTTTAATAAACCAGTTTATATTCTCACCTGTAGTTCTCCAAACTGGTAGTGTATACTTAAACTCAAAAGTGGTCTTATACAAGTGTTTATTTATATATAAATCAATGTTCACCAATTCCATCGTAAGAACATTCACACATAAAATTTTTGAAAGTTGTAAATATGTTCCAAAACTGAAAACGTCGCATTGTGTAGAGGGATCTATTACGCCAGCTCGTACAGGTGGTATGCTGTGTGCAATCGAAGTGCAAGACATCCATATATGTTTTTCATATAAATAGCTTCGTGTCTGTGAGATTTTTACAATCATTATTAATAACTAGAGAAGGTACAAAGTATTGTATACTTGGGCTGGAACTTAAATGAGAGATGGGTTGAAATCAAATGCCGCATAGAGCAAGCTCGTGCAACCTTTATCCGCATGAAAAAGATGTTCTGCAGTCATGATCTCAACCTAGGATTACGAATTCGAATGGTCAGATGCTACGTGTTTTCAGTATTATTCTATGGAATGGAAGCATGGACGCTTACCGAAGAACTGATAAGGCGACTTGAGGCATTCGAGATGTGGATCTATAGAAGAATTCTCAAAATAAGCTGGATGGACAGAGTTACGAATGAAGATGTTATGGCTCGGATGAATAAAGAAAAAGAAGTTATTAAAACAATAAAAATCCGAAAACTTCAATATCTAGGACAT